>LGRX02028030.1:0-33810 GCA_001247695.2 Cymbomonas tetramitiformis
GCGAGCGGTCTGTCCTTATCACTGGCCTGGGATGCCAGCCCTTGCATAGGATTGACGACACAATTCGTCCTTCTGGTCTCGCCACCTTGCTCATAACGGAGCGAAACTGGTGGATCTGGAACAAGTTGCTCCAATACGCCCGCAGTCGGTGTGCGTAAGCGCCTGCTTGTGCTGCATCAAAGGACACTGGTCGGCCGATGACGCTGGCAATGTACGGGAACACCTCGTCCCTGATCGTGGTTCCGGGTCTGTGTGACAACGGGGAAACGTTCTCCAGGATATAGCCTGGAGACCTCTGCTACTGCAGCTGCTGGAGTGTGGACAGAAGCCTAACCACTTCATAAAATAATTTGCTGTGCCTGCCATCTAGGCCTGTGAGTGTTCCAGCAGGAGAGAGATCCTGGCATGGGAACCCACATACCATGACCCACCGGCGTCCTTGAAGAGCTCCTGCTCGTATGAGGTCGGCACTGGTGGTGTCGTGCAGGTCTTGGGGTAGAGCCCCAAACTCTATTGCACGGGGCGAAATGAGGTCAGGATATCGTCTTAGCAACGCCGTGCACCTGGCCCTGGCAACTGTTCGACTGCTCGGGGATATGTCCTGATACAGGTAGCGATCCACCTTCATCCCACTGCGGAGCAACATCTCTAGGCCAGCACAGAGGCCTCCACATGGCTCGTAGCACACCACACCTTCCTCCCGAGCTTGCGAGAAGAACTGCCTGCCCAGCACCCTGGTGTCCACCATCTCAGGCGCTCGCCTTCAAAGTACTCATTGCTGTACACAGCGGGGCTTCCCTCGCCATGCGTGCCTCGCGTAGGCCTCACCAGGCTCAGCGCCTTCCAAGCTGCTCTGGCTAGCCTCCCAGAGTCGGTCACCAGCTTGGGTGAGTCAGTGTCAAACATGTCCCCATGATTGCACTCCAATTCCTCGCGGTAGTGCAAGTCGAATAAACGATGCACTGGTCCCGTGCCCAGCTGCTCCATGGCAGCCATCCTGCAGTAGTTGGCAACCTGCACCTCTGGCGTGGCCTCTTCCCCTGGGGAAGCATCCCCAGCCAACATAAAGCACAAGTGGTCACAGACGTCCTTCGTGTGAACTTCCCCCACGCCTGCGTGAAACGCAGTCACCTTCTCCCTCTCATGCCTCGCCCCAGTCTCATCTGTCGTGGACGGCAGTGGGTAGCGAGACGGCACGTCAGCGTTGCTGTTCTTGGCTCATGGGCGATACTGCACCGTGAAGTCGAACTCCTGCAAACTGATTGCCCAGCGTAGGTGTTGCCCTTGGAGATCGGCCTTCTCCATCAGGGTGGTGAGCGGTGAGTGGTCAGTCACCAACGTGAAGTGAACTCCATGCAAGTACTGCCTCAGTGTGCGCACTGCCCACACCACTGCGAGCATCTCCCCTTTGAAGCTGGCGTACTGTCTCTTCGTCTTACTCAGGGATCGGCTGATTGCCATGCAGATGTACTCCTTCCCATCATCGTCCTTCTGGCCCAACACTGCGCCAATGCCATAGGTGCTCCAATCGGTGTACAATATGAGGGGTCTGTCATAATCGATAGGCCTCAGGCATCTCCCAGAACAGAGAGCATCCTTCAGGTCTTGAAGTGCTTGATCTTGCTCCTTCCCCCAGGCTCCCTTGATGTCAGTGACCTCCTTCTTGAGCAGGTCATTGAGAGGGCGGGCCATCTCTGAGTAGTTCGGCCCCCCTGGCTCACCCACCAGGCCCTTGTAGTAGTTCATCATGCCCAAGATCGAGCGGAGCCCAGTCTTGTCCTGGGGGCTTGGAAGCTCCTGGATGGCCTTACATTTAGCTTCTTGCGCGCCAATGGAGTTATGACCAATGCGGTAGCCCAGAAAGTCCACCGTGGCTGCACCAAAGGTACTCTTGCCTGCATGCAATCGGATGCCAGCGTCCCCCAAGGTGCGCAATACGTCCTCAACGTCCTTCAGATGTTGCTCAGGCGTGGAATCCGTGTCGACCACTACGTCGTCGACGTATGCCACCGTACAATGCTGCAAGTGACGTAACTCGTAGTCCATGATTCTCACAAACGCAGACGTAGCTCCAGCTGCACCAAAAGGCATCGAGGTGTACTGGTACAGCTGATTCTTCCACCAAAACGCCGTCTTGCTCCTGTCCTCTTCTGTGGCCATGGGAATCTGGTGGAAGGCTTTGGTGGCATCCAGCGTGGTCTTGAACTTGGCCTTCGCCACTTTCTGATAGAGCTCCTCTGGTCGATGTGGCAGCGTATTGTCTTTGAGGGAGTGCCGGTTGACACCCCTGAGGTCCACGCAGAATCTTGTCTGGGTCCACAGGCCAGTCTCATGATCCTTCTTGCCAGCCACGACGACGTTACTCGCATGCCTGCAATGCTTGGCTGCAGGCTCTATGAAGCCATACTCCAAAAGTTCCTTGCAATGAATATCGATGATTTCCTGCTCGCCCGGACTGTACTTCCTGGGTCTCTGGTAGGCGGCCTTGGATTCGTCTACAAAAGGAATGGAGAACGTGTTGTGCTCCGCTTTGCCCTTGTAGCCTGTCAGATCGTGAGGACTGTTGGCAAAAGTGGTCTTGCACCTGCGAAGAACATTCCGCATTTCCTCCCAGTGCTCCTGCTTGAAGTCAGGATGTCCTCCAAACCTGGCATTGAGCTCAGTGTCGAGCCACGCTGCCTCGTCCTTGGTCACTGTCGTGTCACCTAGAGGTTGAAGCTCGTCCAGCACAGTGTACGGCAAGACCTCCTCCTGCTCCGCGACGTTGGCTTCCCAGCCCGGCTCCCATTGCCTTGAGGATTGCTGAGCCTCCCAAGAAGTGCAGGGGGACGAACCCCAGGCACTGCGCGTGGGTGACATGACATCATACGTAGGCACCCTCTCGGTCAGCTTGCCAGCGACCCACAAGATTCCGCACAAAAGCAGAAAAATCGCAAAATTCGGTTGAAATGCACTGCGGCTGCCGGCGAGTTCGAAGCGAAGAAGCACGCCATTACTCTCCACCCCCCGTGCGCCAAGCGAGTACTCCCACCAGCGGCGGTGGAGACCACGACTGCGAGGACAAGCGCCATGTAGGCGGCTTGCGCGATGCGATGAAGTCGGAGATTGCGCCGAAGCTGCGTCCAGCGCGCCGCGAAGCGAGGCTTGTCCAACCTGGCCGGCAAAGAGGGCAGGCACACGCGGCCCAACAAGAAGACTTGGGACCAACGCAGGGACGGAATAGTCCATCCACGGCCACGTCGAATGTGACCTGCGTCCAGCGGGTCGTGCACGATACAGGAGGCGTGGCACGCCACGTCCTCAGCGCAAATGCTGGTACAAACCCAAAGCCAGGCGAGGACCACGAGGAGGAGGGCGGCCGCACACTGTGACCAGCATGCCAAGGAAACGACCACCCCCCGATGGGGCACCACCATCCAACCTTCTGCACGAACACGGTGCACGCCAGCATAGATGCCCGTGGCGCGCACGATAAGCAACCCAACGTACCAAACGCAGGCGAGAGCCCATAAGACCCAAATGTCGTAAGATGCACGACGGGGATAACGTCGAGCAGACGACCACCATACTGGCAGCTGGCTCAAAAACGAGGCCACGCAGCGCCTCCACCAAACTTGAAAAGGGCACCATGACAAGTGCCATGTCATTGCCTCCCACATCGCCCACACGGCGGCCATGGGAACGGGACCGCGTCCCAGCCACCACCAAACCACTGCACTGCCCGCAAACGAGATACACGCCCGCAGGACATCTGGCCTCAAGTGGACTGCCTGTGCAGGCAGCCCACGGCCACAGCGTTGGTTGTGCATCAGGGCCACCCGCCCGCTGTGCCCGGGGAGCCCTGATGAAAATGCGCGTGCTGTCTCTGCGCCTCACGTTGTTCGTCTGTATGGCGCTCGAACGCCTCCGTCACCTCGCTGCATATTGAAACAGTCGGAGAAGGAGGACGTCGTGAGTCATGATTGGCCGGCACCCTGGACGCCCTCGACGCATGGACGACATGGGTAGCAGTCCCATGGCGTTCGACAGAAGGAGCAGACGAGCGCGCAGCACCGCCCGCGCCCGGCTGATGCTCAGACGTTCGGACAGAAGGCCGGCCCTGATGACGCGCAGGGGGGTCGCGAACCTCGTGCACATTCCTTTGCCAGGCCGTATCCACGTGTTCGGATCTCTCGGCCACGCGAGCCTGATGGGCGGGCGGCGACGGCGGGAGACGTCGCGCCTCCAAGGCCCCCAGGGCTGGCAGCAACCACGGCGCGGCCACCTCCCTGGTCCCCCACTGCAAGCATGTGAACTTCCGGTCGTCTCGCATGAAGTACTCGTTTGTGAACTCAGCGTGCCAAGTACGACATCGCTGGTCCTCCATGAAGATGTAGTACACTGGTGTGGCATTTGGGTGCGCCATGCAGCGCAGCACGTGTGCTGCCCCAAGCTCCACGTAGGCGCACAGCGAGTACGCAATGTTCCTCGCATGACCCCCTGGCAACCTGTGCCCTGAGCCACGGTGTGACAGATCAGCGTAGGCCGAAATCATAGCCTCCAGCAGGTTGGAAGACGTTGTCCGTCCCCCAAGAGGGAGGCGCCAGCCCCGGTCTCCGCACGCGATGGTCTTGTCATGCTTCTTGGCGACCTTGCTGGTGATACCCGGATGTTTCCGCAGTCTGAGACCTCGCTCCTGGTTGCACACGCCAAGCTCATACACGACTCGCTGGCCCCTGCAACGGTCAACGAACGTCACGCCAAACCTCACCATAAAGACGGTAAGGTTGCGGCGATCCTTCAAGGCTCTCACCTCCTCCACGGAGAGAAATCTGCCCACTGAACTGTCGGATGCGGTGGCCATTCGTACGGCATCCCAATCTGACCCCGCTGGAGATGGAGGCGCCCTCGCAGGGGACCGAGGCAGATGATTCGCCCGTGGTGGACTCGGAGGCGTAGGAGGCGGGCCCCCCGGGGAAAGTGATCGGGAATCACGTGGGACACGGATCGAGTCCGCCCACGAGCCAGCGTTGGTCATAGCGGGCGATACAGGGGGCGACCTTCCCCGAGAAGGGCTGTCAGCAGGATCCGACGGCCAAGCCGCGGTGGCGCAAACGAATCGAGGTGACATCAAGTCCTCGGGCCCAATGTCGCTGGATGATGGCGACGGCGTGGGGCGGTGTGCGATGTGCGACAAGTGCGGTGGCGAGCGGCTGCTGGACCTGGCCCGAGATGGCCCCGCGACAGCCTGAGATGGTCGTGCGATTTGCGACAAGCGCGGTGGCGAGCGGCTGCTGGACCTGGCCCGAGATGGCCCTGCGACAGCCTGGGATGGTCCTGCGCCTGCGGCAGGAGCAGGTGGCTGCGCAGGGGCTCGCTTCGTGAGCCTCGTGTTGACCATGTTGTTGGGCGGTGGCGGCCTACGCACTGCATCTGCCTCGAGCGCATCGTAGCCCTGCTGCCTGGTGTTGACCGACTTGAGCATTTTCCTCATCTCCCCCGGGCGCACGTACTCCTGGGCAGCGGCATTCTCGGAGAACACCCTGCCAGGCCCCCCAAGATCATCCCCCACTGGGTAGTACTTGGTGTTCGAACCCTGCGAGACGAGCTCCAGAGGTGGCCCCTCGCTGCCATGTCGACTATACTGTCGGAGGATGCCAACCGAGAGGGATTCCATGTCCACCGGGCAAAGGTACCTGAGCAGCTGGTATGTCCAGACACCAGTGTTCTCGTACCAGTGAGGGAGTTGGAGCTCGTTCAGCAACTCCTCACCGTTGTACACGAGCGCATGATCCAGCGTGCAGCGCATCAGCTCGAGGTACTGCGTGGCTGTGCTCGGTTGGACACAGAGGACACGCTCCTTCAGGTCCCACATGAGGGTGCCAGTGACCTCACCACTGGGGTATTTGAACAACGCCTGGAGCGTGTCCTGCAGTCGCTGGATCGGGTTGAGGCTGTCGCGCGATCTGCCTCTCTCCCTAGGCTTGACGACATCCTGCTTGCTGGCAGAGGACGGCACGTGCGTCATGTAGCTACCATTGAGCACCCAGCGGTCCTTCTCCTCATCGTGATCCAGCTTCTGGTCCACGTACAGCCAGTTAGGGGGCATCAGCTGGTCCACCGTCACCCACTTCTGCTCGAGACAGCGGACGAATTCCACGCAGACATGTTCTTGGGAAGGTCTGGCCGGCATGTCCTTGGGAAGGTCTTGAAGGATGCGGCAGAGACGCGCGACATGGTGCCGGTCCAGGTACAGTCTCTGATCCGCCCAGTGGTGGCCGAGAGGGGCATCCAGAGACGGACGATCCCCAACAACCTGGTCCTCAGTGACCCACCTCGCGTGCCCACCCTTCCAGGGGTTCGGCTCTGCGTAGACTTGTGCGAGCATGCGCTCCGACGCTGCCTGTACGGCGGGCGCCAGTGACGCCAGGTCACTCCTTCGGCCACCTTCAAGAGAACACGTCCGATGGCGACACCTCTCCTCGACCTCCGCGCGCGTGATGACTCGGGGTCGTGGGGGCTCAGCAGGAGGCCTCGGCGAAGGCGCTGGTGACCCCAATGGTGACTCATCGACGTCATCGATGTGCTCAGGCTGAATCCCAGAGGCAGCAAACCTCTCCTCCCTTGTGCTCAGAGGTGGGTGCTCTAGCCACTCACACTCCATTCCCTGCCCAAAGATCTCCGACTGCAAACACACCACTGGGTCCACCCGCCTGGGCAGGTGGGGACGCCTGGGTGGTGTCATGTCAACCAACGGAAGCACCACCTGAGCATTCATGCCCAAAATCGTTGGCGCATGTGACACGGCCACGCAGCTTCCCAGCTTGATGTCGATCATCAAGGAGTTCTTCAGTGGCCCGGTGCCTATCAGCAGATCCCAAGAGTTCTCGGGCTCGAAGGTGACGAAGGCGTATAACCGGTGAAGCGTCATGTGCGGTGTGCCCGCAGCCAGTATGACGTCCACGTAGCAGTAATGCGTGAACTTCGTGGGGCTGTTGTCACACCTGGTGACCTTGGCGCCGGTGCTGGCCTCGTACACCGTGAGGCCCAGCCGCCTCACGACCGCG
This sequence comes from Cymbomonas tetramitiformis, assembly GCA_001247695.2. Taxonomy (NCBI): domain Eukaryota; kingdom Viridiplantae; phylum Chlorophyta; class Pyramimonadophyceae; order Pyramimonadales; family Pyramimonadaceae; genus Cymbomonas; species Cymbomonas tetramitiformis. Next base: position 7,047 of record LGRX02028030.1, read on the forward strand.
ATGGAGATGATGTTGCAGTTGGCGCCGGTGTCCACGAGGATCGCCCGGTACAGCATAAGCTCACCACCAGATGACACCAACGCCAGACCCTCATGCAGGGTGGCATTCTGCAACTTGCAGATGGGCTGCACCTGAGTCATCAGCAACACCTGGTCGTCGGTCAGGTGCTGCTTCATCTTTGCCCTCAGCACGTCGTAGGCGAGGGTCTTGATGGTGCCAGCTCGTACATGTCCATGGTCGCTGAAGTCAACCACCCCCAGGTCGTTCACACAGGCAGCGGCTGCACATCGGGCGGCGGCGCTGTCGACCACACCGTTCGGCATCTCGTCCAGTGGCACCTCCTCGATCGTGCGGTGTTCTGCACTATCTGCCTCCTCTCTTACCCCCTGCACCACTGTGGCGTGCGTGTCCTCAAGTTCATGCTCGTTGACCTCGGTGGGTTGCTCTGTCACATCATTCGGCTCGTTGCCCATGAGCTCCTCCAGCGCCAGGAGGTTCTCGATGTCCTTTGGGAGGTCGATGGCGTGCTGGGATATCAGGATGGCCGCAATCTGCGAGCAAGTGCGCACGGAACTGCGAAGATTGGATGCCAGCAGGTGGAATTTCCTGCTGAGGACGTTGGGAGGAACGGCTCTGGGCACCTGAGCGGCCTTGTCGAACTCCTCCGGCGTCTTGACCTGGAAGCTCTGCATCTTCTGATGAGTGCTGCCCAAGGCGACAGCGGCCCTGGCCTGGAGACTCGGTGCGTGACCGATGCCGACATCATGACTATCTTCCAGCCCATCATCAGCAGGGCAGTCCTTCTCATCCTCCTCATACTCAGCCTGCTGGTTGAAGTGGGAGTCGTACTCAGTCTCAGCATCGCTGTCCTCTGACCGGGCCTGTGCATCGGCGCCCTTGTCCCCCTTTGGAGGTGTCCCTGTCTGAAGGCCTGTCAATTCTGCAGCGAGCTTCTCCTTGACCTCAGCGCTGGCCGCCACCTGCTGCTGCTGCTGCTGCTGCTGCGGTTGCTTCTGCTTGGCCTCTGGGAGCTTAAGCCACTCCTCGCTTGGTGGTGATCCCCATCTTGTGGTTGTCGAAGCGGTGCGCGATGTTGTAAGCACGCATCTGGGCATTCTTGACCTCATCTGGCCACCTCGAGTTCTGCCTGTCCTTGTGGAAGTTCGGAGGCACGCGGGCCTCACGGCACCCCGTGTAGCAGCGCTCTGGAGCGTGGGGCAAGCGTGTGAAGCACCAATCGCACTGGAATTTCTTTGAAGCGTCGGGTGGTGGCACCTTGCCGTAGGTAGGCTTCTGACGCTCTGCATTGTTCACCTCCCTCGAAGGCTTCTTGGCGTCATCGCCACCCTGCTGCGCTTGCTCCTTCTTCTTGGAGTCCCTGCGTCTGTCTCCAGTCTTGGGGGCAGAACCAGAGCGCCTCATGGCGGACACTAGTGCAGCCAGGTCAAGCCCCAGCTGCCTGGCCTCGTAGCAAGAGTACACGCAGGTGAGTCTGCGAACCAGCTCCTGCTGCAGTGTGAGAGCCCAAGCCTCCGCATCGTTCTTCAGCTTGTCCTGCACCTCCACGATGACCTCCAGGTCCTCCCATGTGACCTTGTTGGGGGCAGGATGACTGACGCGTAACTGCTCGGACACGCGATCCCGGTACTCTTTGATGCGCAGACCCTTGATGCACTCCTCGATGTCCTGCCTGACAATGGAGTCTTCCACCATCTTGCCGACGTTGAGCGCTGCCTCCCTGCGGCGACAGCTCTTCACGTAAGCGAGGCCGTCCTGCTCGGTGGTCTGCGGCTTGGCTATCAACAGATCCTCCTTCTCCTTGGTGCCCTTCATCAGGAACTTGGCTTCGAGCTCTGCAATGAAAGCCCTCAAGGCCCAAAAGTAGTGAGAATCCTCCGTGCCATCTGGCCCCGTGAGACCCTTAGTGGAGGTTCCCTCGCTCTCCCACTCATCAGACTCTTCGCCATCAGCATCGCCTTCCTCGAACACCTTACAGACTGCCCATGTCGATCCTGGCGCCAGCTCATGGAAAGGAGGTTGTGCGCAGCGCACTGAGCCCTGAAAAGCGTCTCTCATGGTGAGATCCTTCAAGACATGACACGCGTGTGAGGCCATGATGCCATCCTTCAGGTATGCAGCGCACCACCAGTCATAGGCGACTGAGGTTGAATGATCGTCCCCTGCTAGGAACGAGGGCAGGCTATCCCACAACGATCTGTAGTCTGGCTTGGAGTCAGCGAAAGCCTTCTTCGACTGCTGACTGAGCGCGTGAAAAGACGCTGACTTCATGTGCCTGCGCTTCTTAGCCTCGTAAGCCCGCTGTACTTTCGCTACCATGTCAACGAAACGCCTGATAAAGAGCGCCCTATCCTCGTTCTTGCCACCAGTGTAATGGAGCTTGACATCTTCCTTGTCAAGTGCGTGACTATCTTTGTCATAGTAATCCATCTCGTCTACGTCGTCAAACGCAAAGAGGAACTGATTGGTTGCAGGCGCTGAGGCTGCTACTGCTGCTGCAAGTGCTGTTGCTGCGAGCGCTGTTGCTGCTGGTGATGCCGGTGCGGAGGGAATGGATTCTGGACCCGACCCCTCTGTGCTCATATATCCCGTGTCAAGGTCCTGACTGACCCTCTCTCGCGCCAGTCGTCGTGCCTCACGATCTCTGGACTGGGCAGAGGCAGCGCTTGGCTCCGCCTCACCCTCCGTGGTAAAGTACTGCGTTAATACTCAGCAAGTGGGACCAAGGAGGAGTCCCCTCTCTCAGCGCAAAGCTCATTCACCAGCAAACTGGAGGCTTGATTCAGGCTGGCTTAGGCCAGTGCACTGAGTGCCCCCCTGGATTCACCTCGCTGAACAAGCGGAAGAACGAAACGCGTGCAGCGAGCGAAAGCCTAAAGGTCCAGCACTGTGTTTCAACACTCTAAATCCGCAGCAGATGCAGAATATTCGTGCAAGGAGGGCTTAAAGCTGGGCCAGTGTGCTGAGCACCCCTGGATTAGCTGAGCCAGAGTTCATCAAGAGCACAGCGAACATGAGGACAACTCCACGGCACCAAGAACAGCACTAATACGCAGTGGTGTGAGCTAGGCCAGTGTGCTGAGCACCCCTGGATTCACAACACCACTGCTAATCAAGGGTACCGTAGCTGGCATGGAAGTTCACTCCCCAGTCCAGTAAGCAAGAACAAGGTCGCTGTACAGAGTTGGGAGCTAAGCCAGTGTGCTGAGCACCCCTGGATTCGCAACACCACTGCTAATTCAGAAGGTCACTGGTGTTATGAGGGCCTCACCAGCTGACCAATACTGTAGAAAAGATAAAAGAATTCTCCCACACATTATGATAAAGAACTAGAAAGTCACTCCAGTGGTAAGCAGCACTCCAGGCTGAGCAATTCACTCTGAATTCACCAGATAACTGTATCGCACCAGTGAATATTGCTTAAAAAGACCACTCACTTGTCGCCTTCAGGGCTGATGTCGCTGCCAGTCCTCTGGCAAGCTCTTTCCTACTTCAGGCTTAGGCCAGTACACCCCGTCAGACAGGGTGGAGCTGCCCAAGAAACCGTAAGGTGAAGTTCCAGACATAGAGCAGCAACTCACTGCTGATCTGCTTCTTAGCTGGTAAGTCCAGGCAGATGCCGCCGCTAATTAGCTCCCAGGTCAAGCACACTTGCCTTTCAGTTAGACCAGTACACCAGGGGTGTCCCTGGATTCACTTCAGACAAGGTGGCCAGCTGGAAAAACCACTGGGAAGTGGCTCATCAAGGTGCACATTCACTGCTGATCCACTCTTGGCTGGTAAGTCCAGGCAGATGCCGCCGCTGATTAGCTTCCAGGCGACGCACACTTGCCTTTCAGTTAAGCCAGTGCACCAGGGGTGCCCCTGGATTCACTTCAAACAAGATGGCCAGCTGGAGAAACCACTGAGAAGTGCTCATCAAGGTGCACATTCACTGCTGATTGACTCTGTCGCCGCCGCCGCCCAAGCTCATGCCGTGCTGATTAGCTCAAAACTGAAGAACACCTGTTAGCAGTTAGGCCAGTGCACCAGGGGTGCCCCTGAATTCACTGCAGAACAAGGTGCTGAGCATATCACCAGATAGAAGAAGGCCGCTCATCACTAGTGAATTCAGAGCTGATCCGTTGCCGCCGTCGCTGGTAGCCTCTTTCAGTGCAAGTACCACCAAGTTCAGGGAAGAAGAAGGGTCCGCCAGTGCACCGTGGGTGCCCCTGGAGTCGCCTGACTTCCGAATCCGCTTTTGCAAACTGCTGCTGACTTCTCGCCAAAGGGTCTTTACTTCTGGATTAACACTGAAATAAAAAGCCGCTCCGCGCAGGACATTATTGTTTTGAAAAAGTATAAAAACAGCAGTAAAATATATCCGTCAAAATTGATATTATAACCACAAAATACGAATTATTGTGTACAAAAGCTGTGAGCAGAACTGTCTTAGCACTCTAGCACTGGCACGCGAACAGCCACCTAGTACTTGCGAAGCAAAACAATAATGAGTCCACTAGCCTGACCTCCGGTCAGAGCTTACTTATATCTCAATGCTCTGTCACATTTCCCAAAACTGTAACGGGTTCTAGCCCTTAAATCTTCATCTGGCCAATGGAAAGTCATTATTCCATGCCAGCTCTAACAATGTTACCGTTTACCACATTCGGATTGACACGTCAGCGGCAAAGGAGTCACTGCCATCTTCATCTTATCATTCCCTGGTCATTCGATAGTGACCATATCTTTTCTGGCAGGTCTGCATCTCTCAGATGGTCATCTTAGCAAAGCCTGTCATGCTGTCACCACTGTCATGCGTGTCACCAGCTGAACAAACCCGGCGCGGTACCATGAGAAGCCGGCGTCTGTTACAGTCTGCTGTCCCCCGCCCGCACGGCCACCACGCACCAAGGCCTGTAAGGCCGCAATCTCCTCGAGGAGCACCGTGTACTCCGACGACGTGACCAGGGCGGAAAGCTTACCGTCCGTCCCCAGCACCTGCTTCTCACGTGCTGCCGCCCCATCGTCCGACTGAGCCCATGCCTGGAAGATTGCCACGACGAGAGCTTGAAGCGAGCGGAGAGTGACCCCGCCGAGGTCACCCGCAAGCGGATAACGCACCTTCACCGCCGCGTAGAAGATTGGGTCGAGGCGGTTGTACAGCGAGAGCTTGCGGGTCTCGTCGGTTGGTCGCCAGTCAGGAGCGCGGTTATCCCGCACCAAAAGTTGCTCACGACCCAAGATCGGCTGCGGGTCAACGCCTGCGGGATAACGAAGATGCTGGAATTGGCACTGTGACATGTTCGTACTGTCACGTGTAATTTCCGGTACGTCATCTTCGGTGACTCTGTTTGTGCCAGTCAAAGTATTTATTCCCGTATGTTATCAATTATTGAGTTCGTTCTATATGTCTGCCGGGAGCGTTCTCCCCTTTGCTGTTGCCTAGTTTCTTGCAGGTTATGGGACCACTTTACGCTTGCGTATTGTGATTTTTTTAGCGTGAATCTTATTTCGTACTCGCTCTATCCTTATTTTGAGCTTAGCCGTCTTTACCGCGGCTTACGGAATCAGATTCTCGCTTTCGCTTGGACTATCCGGCAGTTTCGGGAATTTACGGCAGAGTGGTATCGGCATTTCTTTTGTTCGCGTTCGCTTTCTTTCACGGATCCCTTTTTTCCGCGATGGCTCTCGAGCATATTTTGTCCGATGGGGAGCTTCTTGCTCTTTTGTTATCGTGCGACGAGAAATTGGAGAAGGTTTCAGTCTACAAACGCGCTCAGCTAATTTCCTTGTGCCAAGCCCAAGCTAGAGCGCTCGCTCATTTTCGTAGTGCTTCTCAGATTTTACCGCAGCTTCTGACAACGTCTTTCGAGCCGATTATTTTGAATCTCATTGTTTCAGGGGACGCAGCAGTTGGTGGTGCTGCGTCCGATTCTTCTTTGATTCCGGCCGTGACTTTCTGTGAGAAGGGCGTTGGCAATGGGTCCGCGATTTTGGACACCCGATCTGTTTCGTCACAGATAACGACCACGAGACCCGCGACTGACTCCTCCAGTACGCGCAGGCTCACACGACAGGCCCCTCCTGTTCGAGTCGAGTGTCATTACTTTCATGCCGTGGGTTCAGCTTCTGGTGCTATCGATTCTGGACAGCATGACATTCACGCAGTGTTTGAGAGTGGTGAGAGCGAGGACGAATCGGCGTACCCTCCCGGGTATTACGATGAGTCTGACGACGATTGTGAGGAGTTTGATGGCCACTTGGCCTCTCCGCAATTTTGCCCTTCACAGTTGGCACAGGCTCCTGCCTTGGGCACAGGTTCCCAAGGGGAGTCTCATGGCGGTGTTTCGGACGTTGCAGCAGCCGATTTTTCCCCGCCAACATTTATTTCAACTGGAAATGCTTCGCTCTCTTCAGGGCACGTTGACCCGGTGCACGATGACGACAACGAGTTCTACCCCTACTCTTCCGACGATCACGATGAGCACGACTCCGGTGGTGCTTGTGAGGACGATGCTGACCCCTCCGATTACGATTCTGGAGACCACCACGACTCTGGGTCTGGTGGTGCTAGCCGCGGATCTTACTGTGGTTATTCTTCTGGATCTTCTTAATTTCTAAACGGACAGGCAGAGCATTCTTTTTCTGATGTTTCGACCACTAGCTGACGCGTTTGTATTATGATGTCTCTTTTCAGGGTATTGACCACTAGCGGGCAGCTGTTATTTCATTTCCGCGAGCCCTCTTCTAGAGATGTGTAATTCCTCCCAACTGGCCGCGCACAACCAACAGCTAAACCGACAGGCGATTTCTTTTCACGATTCATCTACTTTCGTGAGCAGACAGGCGGCATCTTAGATTGCTGCTGACCACTAGCCGGCAGAGATTTGACCCGGAAGTCTTTCCAACATGAGATGAGCACCTAGCAGTATTTTATTCGGCATCCTCTGTTCAATTCTTTTCACTTGTGATCCTGGCTAGCTACAAGACTTATAACATTCTCATTAGATGTAAGCTCTAGTAGCTAGGGTGGTGACTTTCACAAGCTGTAGAGCCACCTCAGATGAGGTGGTGTGCTGGAATTGGCACCGTGACATGTTCGTCGTACTGTCACGTGTCATTTCCGGTACGTCATCTTCGGTGACTCTGCTTGTGCCAGTCAAAGTATTTATTCCCGTATGTTGTTACGGATCGAAAGATGACAGACGCCCGCAGTCGCGATGTTGGTACGTCGTCGTCGATGTCACACGCATGGTCGATCATCGATCTGTAACAATCCGATCTGTACGAGTACCACTGAAATGCGCGAAAGGATCATCATCCTCCGCGTAGCTCAGTTGGTTAGAGCGTCGCACTAGAGAAGCGAACGTCACGGGTTCAAATCCCGTCGTGGAGCATTTTCGCCCCATGACGATATATGATTTGACCCGGCTCGTGCAGTGAAAATCCCCGCACCGATTTCAAACCCTAACATTGGTATCGAAGCGACGGTTCGGAAACCGCCTCAGATGTAACGGCATAAGGCACACGATGTGACCCACGCTAAGATCGCGTATGCTCGGGCACGGTGATGTGACCTGCGCTACGATCGCGTATGCATGGGCACGATGTGACCCGCGCCGATGACGTGGACACATTCCACACAACCCCCGGTACGAGCGGACAAGGTTGACTGCCACGTCATCACATCTGAGGTCGGACCTCTGAAAAGTAACTCGACACGAATGTCGTGAGGTCACGACACTTTAAAGAGGGGAGATATGTTACGGATCGAAAGATGACAGACGCCCGCAGTCGCGATGTTGGTACGTCGTCGTCGATGTCACACGCATAGTCGATCATCGATCTGTAACATATCCGATCTGTATGAGTACCACTGAAATGCGCGAAAGGATCATCATCCTCCGCGTAGCTCAGTTGGTTAGAGCGTCGCACTAGAGAAGCGAACGTCACGGGTTCAAATCCCGTCGTGGAGCATTTTCGCCCCATGACGATATATGATTTGACCCGGCTCGTACAGTGAAAATCCCCGCACCGATTTCAAACCCTAACATATGTTATCAATTATTGAGTTCGTTCTATGTCTGCCGGGAGCGTTCTCCCCTTTGTTGTTGCCTAGTTTCTTGCAGAAGAGCCGCGTGCTCCTGTTGGTGGCTCTCGCGTAGGGCCGCCGGCACGCTCCCCTTGATGATGTCGATGAGAGCCCGACGTCCATTTTGGTCAGCCGAAGAGTCCGTACCCGGAAGCCAGGTGTCAGCCACAGAGTTCCGCTCCACGACGAGGGCCAAGACGTCATAGAGGAGCCCATTAACCTTCTCGATAACCAGAGAGGTGGGGTCGTCGAGGTCAAAGGGGGCCAAGTCCAGCCCAGCGGACTGAAACTCGGTCCGAAGCTGCACCACCAACTCGGAGAGGCGGTCGGTGTCGTCAATACCACGGTAATGATGTTTCTTGGAACCAAGGATATCCTCGCGGATACCCTTGGCCCAAGCCCGATGCAAGCGCCCCTTGTACACCGCGTCAACCGTGGCATGTTGGTCGACCAGGTGCTTCCGCAACGCAACAACAGCGTCGGTGTTGCTGGAAGCAACAGGGGGCACCACAGGCGGGGTGCTAGCGGTCGGAGTGTCTCGAACCGCATCCAAAAGCCGTATTGAGGCGTCCAAGTCGGAGTCCCTCAACAGGCGTTTGCGTGCTCGTGTAGATGCTGCCATACTAGTGAAAGCCAGAGAAAATATGATGCGCGGCCGCACGTTTGGGTGTTGTGGCGGAAATGGAGGGCAGGCGTGCCGGCAGAACGCGCGGAGAGGCGAAACGAGCGTGGGGCACTTGCAGATGTCGTCGTGGTCAAAGGTGTCCGGAGCACCAGCCCAAAGTACGTAAACCAACGGGATCAGGGCAGGCAAGATAACGCAAATGAACATTGCCAAAACCGAGCAATAGCAATGCGCGGTGCCCATGACTCGCAACCGCAAAGACGCCTACCAAAAGCAAAGCTCCAAATCCTAGTCGCACCCAAACGCGCAAGCGCGCACCACCTCTTCAAGCGGCTGCTTAGCCAATCATGGCCAAGACAACAAGTGGAATAAAAGCGTGGATGGGGCCACGACCTACCGGAATATCCTAGTACACAAGATATCAGATAGTCCCGTACTAGTCTGGATAAACTCTTTAGATAAATAAACCCTAAGCTAGATATACCCGGAACGGTCTCGGACGGTCTCGGATTCTAGCCTACCTGTGACACAGCGTGTGTCATAGCACACGAACCTACAAATCTATGATATGTTGGTCCTAGGAGTCTGTCATAGGGGCCTGCACCGGGACTCCCGGTCAGGGCTGCCTATACAGATTTCAGCAAATTCTGAGACCACGAAATTCTGAGACCACGGTCGAAAAACGAGACTTCGAAGTTAAAAAGTGAGACCGAGGCGAGGTCTCGAAACACCATGGAATATACCTGTCCGCGTGTCAGTCGGACATTCAGTGCAATCCGAATCTGAGTCGAGACCACGATCGAAAAACGAGACTTCGAACGGTTCGAAGTCTCATTCTTGATTCTAGATTCTTCTCGGTTAAATTCTTCTCGGTTACAATCGTTTCGGTCACGTTTCGTTCGACTGAGTCTCCATCTCCACGCGACGGGGTAGAACATCTAAAAAAACGAGATCGATCGGCGATCTTTGACCTCTTTTATACCGACACCGCTTACGTGGTTTACGCGTATTTTACGAGGATTCTTCCCCCCTATTTTTACGCGTATTGCGTATAAAGCGACTTCCAAAAATCACATGACATCACGAAAAATCTTCTAAAATGCTTGGGTACAAAATATAGATTAGAATTTAAAATTATTTAATAGCGGAGCCCGACACACGATAGCGATATTGGATATAGGATATTCCTACGGGTCTCAGTCGCTCGTCAAATTTATTCTGTCTCGTGTCTCTCTGTCATGTCATGTCACTCCACTCCACTCGACTGTCACTCCGCGAGTCACTCGACAGCGACACTCGACTGTCTCCCGTCTCGTCGGATCTAACGTGCGTGAAAGAGAATGTGTGCTCGAAGATGTCTGCAGACCTAACGTAAGGGAGGGAGCTCATTCTGAAATTGTTTCCGCCACAACCGTAAAGGAACTCTAACCAAAAAGTTTTGTGTAATCATGTCTTTGCCTATGTTCTGGGGAATGGAAGTACCTTCAGGGAAAGGCGTAAAATACAACTGCGCAGAAGGAGCGATTATCAACGTCAATCAAGTGAGCACCCTGCTGTCGGAACACGCATTTTTCTACGGTCTTCCATGGTGATTCTGTCGTCATTTAGGCATGCACCCGCTTGTGTCTCAGGTGTGCCTTGGTGATAAGCCGAAGGCAGATGAACGCGTGACTGTTTTCATTCAAGTCGGAGACAATCCGAAGGTCGCGATCGGGACTCTTGTCAAGGTGTCTCAAGAACTTTCCTCTCGCTTCAGCAGCGCAATACTTTAACGTTAATTTTTGAGCTTCTGAGTGTCTGCAGCGTTACCTATGTTCTTATTGCAACTGCCTTTCGTTATTCCCTTTGCTCACTAAGGAAACTGGCCACCTGCAGGGATCTTGTGATCAGTTTTCTTTGGGAGCAGGGCTTGTATTTGGGGACAGCCAAGTGGTACGGCGTCCGTGCCCGATGAAGGCGTCCCACAGTCTGGCGGATAGACATCCTTCCACGACAGCTGTATATTTCCTTGCAGGAGATATTTGTTAATTTTCTTGAGAGGATGAGAGCCGGGATCTCAGTTCGAACACCCTAATTTTTAAAACACCAAAGTTCGTGCCGGCAGAACTTTCTACACACAGCCTTTCCTTCTCTGCACCTGGGCTCCACCCTTTACCTATGCCTCCTCCTCCATCCTTGTAAATACGCTCCACCCACGTCGAGATGCTCATCTTGTCTGTCACAGTACATGCTATTGCAGAGTCTAACCTTATTCCCTGTTCTTCATTCACTCCGCTCTTTCCCGCCAAGGGTACTTGTGTTTTTTGGTGAAATGTCGTCTCCGGGGTCTGTTTTGCTTTTCAGGTATACGTCAGCCACACTGGAAGCGGCCCAATTTATCTTGTCGGTGGGGGCTCATAGTTTGCGTTCCCTTATACTCTGGCCTGATAAGGTACCCAGTGCTGTCCGTACTCGGGGAAAGCTCAAATTCTACCTTTGTACATGTGATCTCAGGTCAGGAGGGTGATGCTGGCGATGACTCCGACGATGATGATGATCCCTTGGGCGATCAAGGTATTATTCATTACGCTATCCTTCTTACACTTACACTATCCGTCGGCCATATTGCTCTTCACGTGGTATCGCTGCCTGTGTTACCTTTCAGCCAGCTCGGAAGGCACAGACCCAACTTTTTCTTCTCTAATAGCGTGAAGAAGCGTTAAGGACTGCAGAATTCGTTGTACAATTCTTGTAACTTCGTGAAAAGTGCTGAGTACGACGTCTCGCTTGCTTTTCCTATGTTCCGTTAAAAGTCGATGAGGAGGAAGACAGTGACGAGGAGGAGCCCCCAAAGCTGGTGCCGGCTAGTAAGCAGCAAATGAAGAAACCTAAGGTAGTGGACCCTCAACGTGGCCTGTGGTTACGTCCGTGTGGTGCAGCGCAGCGGAGAGATCCGTGGATCCTGATTATACTGAAGTGAACTTCTCCGGTGCCCTAGTATTTGTGAATTGTGATACCGTCGACTTAGGACAATCAGCGCAGGACATTAACGCATGTCATCTGCATATTGTAGTATGAAATCTTGTTTCTTCGAAGTAAGCACTTAACAGTCCTACTGGAGTTCAGCTCCTTGCACCTGCAGACTTGAAAGCAGCTTTGAACCTTGGTGATGACGAAGACGAAGATGAAGACGAAGATGGTGAGGAGGAGGACGAGGAGGAGGATGAGGAAGGTGACGAAGGTGAGGACGATGAAGAGGATGGTGAGGAGGAATCGGACGACGAAGACGACGATGGGCCAGGGCTTGAAGACGACGACGACGACGAGGAAAATCCTGCACTCGAAGGTGAAGACGACGACGATGAGGACGGTGAAGACGACGAGGACGATGGTGATGAGGAGGAGGGAGGACGGCGGCGGCGACGACGATTGATGGGTGACGATGACGACGATGACGGCGACGACGACGGACTGGACGACGACGACGACGACGACGGCCATCGGACTGATCCTTCCCCGGGTCAAAAGCGTAAAGGCGGAGCTTTCAAGAGCCCCAACCCAAAGGTGTTAACTTCAATCGTGCACTTGTGTGGCTTCACTGCTCTGAGCAAATCCCGAGCCTTGGCTGTTCTTTGTATGCTTTCTTGTATTTGTAAACAGCTGAGACGTTCCCCTCTTGGCTATCCAACAGCTTTCTATTTTCAATACTGACTTGGAACTAAATTTGTGCCCACCTTCCAGGCCTCGAAGCACTTCGATGTTAAGGAAAACAAAGGCAAAGGTGGGGGCCGTGGAGGAGGCAAAGGTGGATCCAGCCCCGGAAAAGGTGGAGGCAAAGGTGGATCCAGCCCCGGAAAAGGTGGCAAGGGTAAAGGTGGTGGCAAGGGTGGCAAGGGGGGCAAGAGCCCTGGAGGCAAAGGAAAAGGGGGCAAGGGCAAGGGGAAAGGGTACGATTCCGTTCTCCTACTGATGTTCCTGTCTTCTCCTCGAGAGTGAGTGCTCAGGCTTGTGAAAATCATTAGATGTAAGCTATGCACTCTAGGAATCTTCTTTCTGTTTTGCCTTGAATGTTTCGTCTTTTTTGTCTGAATGCTGGAGTTAATGCTTGTCGCAGGGGAAGGAGGTGATGCTATTCCAATAATTTTGAATAGTGCCTGCACGGCGGACGTGATGGTACACAGACTGTAAAGTTGCCTGATTGCATTTTAGTTTACAAAATTTTGCTCTCCTGTGTCGCCTCGGAAGAGGTGGTCCACAAAGACAAAACAGCAACTGCTTTGAGTTGAATAGCGAAACCTGGAATTTTCATTTTCTTTGGGTTGCTATGCCTGCTGCTGGATGTGAGTGTTTTCCCCCAACTTATCAAGTCCCAACTTATTTCTTAAGTCCAGCACATTTGGCCTAAAGTACATGCACCCCACCCCCATGTAGTTACGAACGGGCATCATTGCTGACTTGACAACAGTAAGCACCCTATGCATTTCATGGGATCCTCTGCTCCTCTCTGCACTCGGTGCCTTCATCCTCTGAAACACTCCTCTCTGCACTCGGTGCCTTCATCCTCATAGCTTCATATCCAGTATTTTGCAAGCAATATAATAAGTCCAGTCTGCGAAACGCACCGTGATTCTTATTATGCTACCACCACGTTGTGAAGTTATATTAAGGCCCTTGTATGCTCTGTTCTCTCTTCATGCCCTTTTCATTGTCTTCGTGCAACGTCAACTGAGACCTCACGTCTTGTTGAGTTAGTATGGGCATAATCGGTACACCATCGTCATGTATCCTGTTGGACTAGAATATTGTGTTGGCATAGTGTCGCCACGTTGTGAAATCGCCATCTTGTGTGTGCTAGACCGAGCTTCACGAACGCGGAGGGGGGCAGAGTTTGCCCCCAAAAATTGAAATGATGGGAGTTAAAGGATTTGGCATTTGTACCTCACTAGTCGGGGATGAAATTTTTGTGTTGTTGGGGTTTTATGGGGGCTCATGCGATAGTGGGAGCTTTACATAGAAAAAGCTGCATGCAAAACGGCGGGTCCAAAGAATGTTTTTCCTTAAAGTTATGGCTGTTTTTCGGTTTCAAAGTTGATAACTTATATATTTTCAGGGAGAAAATACAAGAAAAAATAAGGCGAGTCGCAAGATGGCGCCATCCAAGTATGACTGAAATACGAGTCTCAATCTCGTCTCGATCTCGGTCTGTGAGTATGACTTTGAGTATGACCTTGAGGTTAGCGTGTGTCAGTATGACGTATCATGTCATCCGGGGTTCCAAGAGATGAGAACGCTGCGAAAAACAGTCGGAAGCTTTGCGTCGTTAGATTGGAAAATGTGTGACTCTAGATGCATTTATGTATTTTCATAGCGTTCGTATATTGCGGCTACGTTTGCCATCGCGTATCATCACACGACAGTTGTTGTCCGATAAACAGTGCAATTGGTGAGATATTTCCTCTTCTTAGCGGTTAGCGAATGGGAACCGCAGTCGATCGATCATCGATTTTCGTTCTCAAATTTAATTGGTTAAAGCGCGTCGTTTCTTCAAAGTTCAAACACTTAGTCGAGATCCCAATCTCAGAAATATTTCTGCGTCCGAACCTGACGGCCAGAGCACTCTCTGACGTGCGTCCGGAAGCTTTCGTGTGTGCGGGAATTTCGCAGGCGATTGTGAACAGTGGTTTGTTTCGTATGGTTGTCCATTGGCATGACGACCTCATACGTATGTTCATATGGTTTCTTATTTCTCTGCACTAATAGCTCATGATATGCTGTTTATTGCCAAGTCTGTTTGCTTGGCTTTTCTGCGCGATCGCCAAGACATTCCTCTTTTGCTACTTCGCAACCACAACTGCTTCACATTTCTACCTCTACTTGTTTAAATGCCTGGCAAATTTGTGCGCATGCCTTGTCTGCATTTTCTTTTGGCGATTTTGTGTTTCAGGAACGCAATCTTGTTGTTAGAGTTTGTGAAGGAACTATTGCGCCATGTGTTGTTCTTCGAAGAGGTAGCAGCGCGTCTGGGGATCTACCCAGGCGGGTTTAACCCCGGTCTTAGCTGGCCATGCTACCGTACTAATGTGTATAACTACGCCACTTTCCCTGACTGGCATGAAATAGTTTGCGCTGCTTTTTCTTTTTTTAGTCACCGACTGACCATATATCTGTCGTTCATTCTGCAGGAGCGACGGGAGAATGCGCCAAGCGTTTTAGGATGTTGGCGGCGATGAAGACGCGTCAGATTTCTGGGATCTTTGCGCGAACCAACTATAGTACAATTCCTCGGTTTTGGCGATGCGTGTATTCCCGCACTGTGCCTTTTCTTTAGTTCAGCATGTTAACATTTCTTTGTCCGGTTACCGATAGTTTCAGCGTAAATATTAATTTGCTTACACAGCACACTTTGTTTTATTATGTGACACATCCTGCTTCTCAGCAGTCCGTGAGTGTTATACCGAAACTGTACAGAATTTAGCATAGCAGAGCTACCCGTAAAGGCCAACAAAATATTTTACCGTTTGCTAATATGATACAAGTGTGCCTTTATATGTATATTGCGTTTACACGTATTTCGACAATTTGTAGACGAGTCATGCCAATTTTCTTTAAAAAAATTGATAACTTAATAACGTGATATCAAGGATATTGCTTCGACTTACCATTTGTACCTCACTAGTCGGAAGAGTTAACGGATTTGGCATTAGCCTTATCGGGGAAGTAAATGGGCAAATCAGCGAGCTGACCTTGTAATTTTCTTATTCCCGCAGAGCGCGATATGGGATACAAAATCCTCCGCGACTAGTAGGGTAAATATGGGAACCAGGAAACCCCACCCGGGGAAATAGTCGACATGGCCCGCTCAGCAGCCATAAAGGTCAAGGACACGACCGAAGCGGAAACGAGCTACATAAAGGGATCGACAATCGGAAACTCACAGGGATTTCTTTGGAAATAAGCTTGCTGTAATATATATATATACTTCGTATAAGGCCTTCGAAGACAGGGCGAAGACAGCATGACACCTTTAACAGTGGTGTCATATCAGAATCAAAGACAACTCCAAGAAATTCAAAGACACTCTGAAGACGTCATGTGGGACGGTGTGTCACATCATGGCACAATGCTAGTACAAGTAGACCGTAGTACCCCACCTACTGTGCGGTACTTGAACCTTGTTGTCTACCTAGGTTATTATCTAGGGTTTTCCAAGGTTTTACACATTTTGAGTATATATTGTGTTGGATGCGGATATATTAAGCGTGGATTGGTAACCGAAAAAGCTAGAAACTAGAAAGCAGCAACTGTTTTGTGGTACAATTATGACGTTGAGCACCTTGTTTGGAGGGGACGGTCCGCGTATCTGGACGATTAAGGACATGGAAGATCCCGCGTGCGCTTGCAATGTATGTGGGAAGAAAGAACGTACAAAGAATCGGATCTACTTTTGCGACGGCTGTGATCAAGCAATGCACGCTACTTGTGGTAACCCTGGGTTTACAAAGGGAGTGGCTTTGAAAGCGCAAGAGGATTATTTTTGTTTGGCATGCGAGTTGAGGAGTCATGAAGAGGAGCAGGAAGACTTGGAGGCCAGGTAGCTTTCCGACTTTGTATTTCCCAATTAGTTGCCGACTTTGTTTCTTTTAAAGGGGCTGTAAAACGTTAATAATCGTTACCTGGTTTCAGCGTTCCGGACAAGGACTCAGGCACTGGAGAGGAGGATGAGGAGGGTGAAGAGGTGGATGAGGAGGAAGAGTTTGATGAAAATGAGGAAGAAGGTGTAGAGGAGGGGGAAGGAGAGCTGGAGGATGAAGAACAAGAAGAGGTTGATGGGGATACACCAACCAAAAGGAAAAGGGTTTCTAATTCCGGATCAAAGCGACGCAAGCCGCGCGGGATTGATATGTGCGCACAAGAAAAGACCCTTGTTTGTCTGTTTTATTTGATTAGGAACGAGTGTAACCTTTTTAACAACTTGTTTGTGAGGCCTTGCAACTAATGAGCTTACAAGAAGGATCGACTATGGTACCCACCCTGGGTCCATGGACCTACCACCAAGCCCTGGGACCCACCCTGGGTCCATGGACCTACCACCAAGCCCTTGTACCCACCCTGGGTCCATGGACCTACCACCTACCCCCCCGTCTTTAAATGCTCTAGTTAGATGGTCTTTGTGAGTGCACTGAAGCACCATTGCGTTGCAATTACTGAGCGTTGCCGGAAGGATCGACTTTTGGACCCACCCTGGGTCCATGGACCTACCACCAAGCCCTTGTACCCACCCTGGGTCCATGGACCTACCACCTACCACCCCGTCTTTAAATGCTCTAGTTAGGTGGTCTTTGTGAGTGCACTGAAGCACCATTGCGTTGCAATTACTGAGCATTGCCGGAAGCATCGACTTTTGGACCCACCCTGGGTCCATGGACCTAACACCAAGCCCTTGTACCCACCCTGGGTCCATGGACCTACCACCTACCCCCCCGTCTTTAAATGCTCTAGTTAGGTGGTCTTTGTGAGTGCACTGAAGCACCATTGCGTTGCAGTTACCGAGCATTCCCGGAAGGATGGACTTTTGGACCCACCCTGAGTCCATGGACCTACCACCAAGCCCTTGGACCCACCTTGGGTCAAAAGACCTAGTATCTGGACTATTGGGACTATTGGGAGCGCAACCCTTTTAATAACTTGTTTATTGCGTTGGGGTGTTACATCTGGAATGGGAGTATAACATTCGTTGTAAAGGCGCACTAGGATTGAGTGCTTGAACACACATTGCTACACGCGGTGCATGGGTTCATAGTAGCATAGTAACTAAACATGTCAGGTCCTTGGAGACATATTCAAAACCGTTTATGTCGGAAGGGAGATCCTCACATTAATTGTTGGCCTATCGGTTCGTGTGCGTATGTGTGCTTTGCCAGCAGGGTCCGCTTACTCCGTAACCCAGAGACCAACAATTGTTTGGCGACGATCGGTCACATCGTATCATCTTTCCATGCTGCTTTGCATTTGGGTTGGGAATATGTATGTGTTTGTGGTATCTTGTCACGGCCCCGCCCTGGTCTTGATTTGCTTCTCACATCCATTGGGATGATGGTGGGCTGGCTTTTGCTTGCCGAGCTCATGCCGTTCAGTATGTGTGCTTTGCAGTGTCGATTTGAATGAAGTGGTTTCAAAGCAATTAAAGTCGAAACGAGAAAACTCGTTGAAACAAACACAAACCACCAGCAATAAGTTCAAGGTAAAATATTGTTGCCTATATGCTCAAGTGCTAAGTATGGGTTGGACTGACGTGTAGTATCTAGGACCTACGTTTAATGTCTAGGGCTTATATCCGTTGTCTAGGACCTATGTTTTAGGTGCAGGACCTCGGTATAAGGTTTGGAACTGACTTTCACCGTCTAGGACCTACGTGTCTAAGGCTCGTGTCAGGCGTCGGACCTCTCTTTTAGGTTTAGGACCTACGTTGAGTGTGTAGGACCTACGATTATGGTCTATGACCTATGCTCACGGTTATGGGTTTACTATTATTTTCGCTTACTATATTTATACCCTATCCTGTATGACAGCTGATGATACGCTGGATGCCAATGCCCCTAACCCTACCCCCTTAGCCCAAATGGACCCTCCCGGGTGCTCACGAAGCCCCCTCCACCCATCCTTATACCAAAATGCTCCAAAGAGCCTGCACTACAAGGCTGTGCAATGCATCATCTGACAATCTCCTTGCCTCCCTCACCAGACCCTATCCTGTATGACAGCTGATGATACGCTGGATGCCAATGCCCCTAACCCTACCCCCCTTAGCCCAAATGGACCCTCCAGGGTGCTCACGAAGCCCCTTCCACCCATCCTTATACCAAAATGCTCCTAAGAGCCTGCACTACAAGGCTGTGCAATGCATCATCTGACAAGCTCCTTGCCTCCCTCACCAGACCCTATCCTGTATGACAGCTGATGATACGCTGGATGCCAATGCCCCTAACCCTACCCCCTTAGCCCAAATGGACCCTCCCGGGTGCACACGAAGCCCCTTTCACCCATCCTTATACCAAAATGCTCCTAAGAGCCTGCACTACAAGGCTGTGCAATGCATCATCTGACAAGCTCCCTCCCAGACCCTATCTATGCGGTGATGATACGTTGGATGCCAATGCCCTAAACCCTACCCCCCTAGCCCAAATGGACTCTCCCGGGTGCAAGAGGGGGCCGGGGGGGGAGGAAGGGGGGGGCGCACGGATGGATCCTCGTCTTCAGGACCCTAAGGTAGTACGCCCCCGGTCCCGCACCACAACAAAGCTCACTTGCTGCGCGGTAAAGGTACGTCCTGGACCTGAAACTTCAGTTGTTCCGTTCGGTTGGTACTCAACCGCAAATCATGTACTTCTCCCTGGACCCGTATCCGCTGGACGAAAAACAACTGTAAAGCGCCTAGATGAGAACAAATAACAAGATCGCATCTTCAATCAACGGCATGAGCATCCGGGAGAGGACCTGAAACTGAAGTCTCTTCTTGGTGTCCTTCTTAGGGGCACCGGTCCCTCCCCGAGGTGCCTGAACAGCCTCAAGTTCTGCCTGCCATACCACCCGAAGGGTAGGTGATAGGTCCATGGACCCAGGGTGGGTACAAGGGCTTGGTGGTAGGTCCATGGACCCAGGGTGGGTCCAAAAGTCGATCCTTCCGGCAACGCTCAGTAATTGCAACGCAATGGTGCTTCAGTGCACTCACAAAGACCACGTAACTAGAGCATTTAAAGACGGGGGGGTAGGTGGTAGGTCCATGGACCCAGGGTGGGTACAAGGGCTTGGTGGTAGGTCCATGGACCCAGGGTGGGTCCAAAAGTCGATCCTTCCGGCAACGCTCAGTAATTGCAACGCAATGGTGCTTCAGTGCACTCACAAAGACCACGTAACTAGAGCATTTAAAGACGGGGGGGTAGGTGGTAGGTCCATGGACCCAGGGTGGGTACAAGGGCTTGGTGGTAGGTCCATGGACCCAGGGTGGGTCCAAAAGTCGACCCTTTAACGCACGCGTAAACACTGCATATACATAAAAGCTAGGAGTTCTAGACAGCTACCTTAATATCCTGAAGATATGTGTCCATGGACTCATACTTCACACCTTTCTCCTGCGTAAAAAAAAGGCGAAGCAAAGGAAACCTCATTGTAAGTGGCTGCTTCACTCTGACATGCGCCGAACAAGTAGTGAACACAAACAAGGAAAATATCGCACCATCTCGAAAACTCCCTTCACCACTTTATAATTCCCCGCCTCCGCCGCGAGGAAATCCTCGTAGGTCCAATAGGTGCGAGGTTGAGGCCTTAGGCTATCAAGCCACCGGAAGGGTTTGGCGGTGTTGTTGACTCCACCACGCAACAAAACCGCAAAATGATCACGACCGTCCAAGGTTTCCACGTAAACGAGATACCTGCTCCCTGCTGGCGCCTGAGGCACATCATCGCCAAGCACCGTCACGTAGTCCCTGAAGGGGCTACATGCGGTGCGGGTGACATCACTCAAAACGAAACCCAAGAAGGCCAACTGGCCTTTGATGACTTGGATATCGTAGTCGACGGCGTCCCTGCCATCGAGGAGGTACATTCCCTGCGCATCTGGGGATAAATACCCTTCAAGGGCATGCTTCACAACACCCTCCGTTAGGGCGTCCGCGAAGTCGCGGAGGTCCTTTGCGGACACCGCGTTTGTTTGCACCAGGTTGCGGAGCGCAAACCAAGCGCAATTCGCAACTCTTTGCCAGCAAAATAAAGCGCTTTTACCTTGGAAGACATCTTTGTCAAGAATGTTATGTTATGTGAAAATAAACAGTCAGACTTCGTTACGTTTCGGTTTCGGAAGTGTTCGTTACGTTGGGGGCACGCAACGTTTTTTTTCCAGGAATGAATGAATGCAGAAAATCTCGATCGGATTTCCAAAGACCGTATGACATGTCTTCAAAGACATGTCATAATGTCTTAAAGACATCATGACATGTCTTAAAGACAGTCATTTGTCTTCAAAGACATAGATATTAAATATATATATATAACGCCCAGGCGTAAATACATGCAGCATTCACCCGGGTTTTCCCCTTCCTCAAGCATCTGAGCGAACAATCTACAGTGACGGATTCACTATGGGGCCAGCTCCACACCATGCACCACTGCCAAGTATTGTCCATGCTCGAAGAGCTGCAACCCAATAAAATACCATAATCACGCTGATGGGACAAAGAGAAGGGTGATATGCGATTCTTTCGATTTTCTGTATTTTTCGATTGCTTCAAGCCAAGCGTATAGCGCATATGTTTAAGATATTAAATCAAGCATGTGAAAGGACTTCCGGTGAGGTTGCGGTGAGGGGTTTCGACACGTACCAAGCTCCTTAGATCCCGGAAACACTAGCGGCACGACATCAGCATCCCATCAACCCGTTCGCACCCCAGCCGATGAATGCTGGCCGCGAACTGTGGTGAAGGTGACAGCCGAGTGGTGAATTGTTACCCACCGGCAGGGGTCGTGATCAAGTATTAGAGACGGGACCCTAGGTCAAAACACCACACAGAATCGCAGGCGAGTCATGGAACTAATGCATATGACCCAATCAGTTGGCCTATGCACAGAAGGCTTGGAGCAAGAATCTTGGCATTATTGGGCGAGTGTTAGGGGCGTTCGTGGGCTGTAGACTGGCTGGCAGCTGCCCAGACTCCGCAGAAATAGGCTTAGGTCACCATTCAGAGTTCTCACTTCACAATGGTTGGTAAGCTGTGGGAAATCAGGGCGACTTTGAACGTGGCTTCAGGACAATTAGAGTGCGCAGTGGAGGCTCGTAACGACAGCTTGATGGTTGTGGGTTGGCTGAAGCAGCTCGACGGGTAAATGCAAGCCGCCTTCAACAAAGCTTTGGAGCTGAGTCGGATTTGCTCAGGTGGCTCAGCGTGGTGTAGGGGGCCACTCCGAGGCCGCTCCGCGGAATCCGGATAGATATCCCGAAATGGATGCTGAGGCTTTTGATTCCTGACGCGGGTACAAAGTACCCAATAGGGTTTCTCAGATGGATTGATAGCCATGATGTCGACCAGTTGGAATTGGCGCATCGCTGGGTAATTACATACACACGGAGATTTGTCCGACCTCGGGCCGACTTGTCATCGATGCAGTGAAGGGCTTTGTGAAATCCATGTAACATAACGCAGCATCTTGTATACAGTGTCATATCCAGTCACCACGCCCAACATGCCCACCACTCGGGATGGAATAGCCCTCTTGCTCATGCTTGATCATAGCCATGCTGGCATTTCGGCAAAATGGACGCTTTAACACCGGGGCAGATCTACCGAGTGTGAATGGCTGACTGCGTTATCAGGAATACAACTTCTCATTCTTTGCTTGATTGTCTGTTTGATGCCCTCGGGTTCGGACGGACTGCTAACGGATTGAATGTGTATCTCGGTGGAGTTTCATTCACACCTGGACCCCCTCCTCTCCACCGTTTTTTCAGAGTGCAAGCTAACCATCTGCACAGCCCAAACTTGCTTCCACACTGCTGACGTGTCCCCAAAGATGCGGCTGAAATTATTAGCAGCGGCGAGAGTACAAGAGCAACCATCAGAGACGCTGGTTTCTCTCATGGCTCCGAGACCTAAAACAACGATGAGGTAGGGCATGCATGCTCTGGACTGCCAACGTGGCGATGCGATCGCGGCTTTGAGACACTCACCTTCACGCTGCTGCATTTCAATTTCCTCTAAACTCGCAAAAGAGGACCTCCTGAAAAAAAACGATTGCAAGGTCCCAGAGGCAGATTCTTGATGCTCCCGCTCCGTGGCGGGTGTCATCAAGCTTTTAGACGCCATTCGAGGGCCAACGGAGTCTGAAGGACGAGGTGGACGCATTATATCAAACAACGGGTTTCGCATCACTCGCTTCTGCAGACCACACAGCCAACCCGCAATGGCCTCCCTCAAAATGATGCCAGTCGCCAGTCCCCATAACGGCTCACTCCCGTGAGACGTCCCTAGGCTCACCGCATAGGCTCGCAGGCTCAGGGCACCGCAGGGTTACTCCACGGCGAGGAGATGCACAGGCACAGCGCGCTCACTCCAAGTTCTGAGGGACCTAGGAACCCAACACGACCTCACAGCATTCGCAGGAAGGTCTTGAGGCTGCGTGCGTGGGTGGAGCGCTAGGGATGCCATCGCGGCGCACCCCAGAGCACGCCATGCTGGCACACGCGCTCACCTCAGTGATTGTACCATCGTGCATGCGCTCCTTCTCCTGTTCCTTCGGAGGCAGGCCTTCATCCGGGACGTCTCCCTGGTTCAACCAGACCCGCGAGTGCCATCCGAGCTCACATTTTGCTCTGTCACTTCAGCCATCACGTGGGCAGCGACTGCTCGTGGCAGCAATATGCTAGCAGTCTGGTTGTAGCGCACGCTCGTGTCTGCATATTGGGGTTGATCACTGGGTATGGTCTCAATTTGTGGCGTTGAAAATCGTCACACCATCAGTCCGGACCTTTCAGATTTGTAATCAATGGCTCAGATACATCGGACCGTCCTATACCACATGCGAGGCGCGTCATGACGAAACGCCAAAGTGTACAAGTAACCTCGAGTCGGGCCCAAGATCCGCCGTTCGGGGTGCATCGACTCAGGTGGCATCAGCAATCCCACTCACCAAGGCGTACGGATCGAACGTTGTGAAGTAGTTAAGCATCGCGCTCACGAAAGTGATATTCTTCATGGGTGACATTCTGCGAAGAACAAACCAGCATCCCAACATCCCTATGGTGAACCCCTCGACAACCCCTTTCTGAGCAGCCTTCCAGCTGCCTCACCCCCTGAGAGCCCGTCTCCAACCCTCAACCCTCTAAGAAACACATACTTGCCAGCTACTCCCTCATCCTCTTGCCCTCACGACTCCCTTCCAATCCGCATGTGCTACGTCTCCTCAAGCTCCCATGCACATCGTGACCACCGCGCTACGTCTCCTCAAGCTCTGAACACACGAGAATGTGCAGCTATTTGCATTATTCCTGCCATGATGTTGAAGCGCCGCTGCCATGCCTTCAGGGGACGTCTCGCACACGATTATGTCCAGCCTCTGTCCTTGTATGAAGCAGTGACCGCCGATTCGCAAGGACCCAGCCCAGCCCAGCCCAGGCGCCCCCTCTATGCACACAAGCGTCGATGGTGAAGAGAGAACAGCTGCAGTCGTGAGCATGAGCATGGTCAATTTTGTTCTCGCACCGCTGTAATGAGGCCCTCCACCGCACAATCTTAAGATACCACGTGTAGTAGAACCAGATTAGACTTGCCGTCGCAGATATCATCTGCACATCCGCCCACGTCACCAAACACCAGCGCCATTCGGTAGCTGAACACAACCGATTCATAAAATGCCCTGCCAGAAGCAGTGTGAAAAGGGGAGATGATTTTCTGCCCCAACTGGAAGCGCAGTTTAATTCATGTCATTGGCATGCACTCTTTAGTTTCCATCTCATGGACGGCCAACAGCCTCTGGCGCGTGTCAAAAACTGTCCCCGGGTAATTTGAAGAGTGAAAGCATCTGGCGCCTCCCAAGGGCCTTCCCTTTCTTAGAAACCCGCAACTGCCTCAAATAGTTTCTACGCGTGACGAGCATAGTTTCTACAAACAGGCAAGGCCGACACTCACGCACGAGAGGACCATGAAGAGACTGAGGTGTAAATCGCCATCGAGCCACTTGACATACTGTTGTTGGTACTGCTGCGGGAGTCGCGTATACGTGTATATAATTGAAAAGATTATTTCTTTATTATTTTGGAAGTACGGGGGAAGAATTTCTGGCCCGCAAAAAAATTCGGGCTCGATGAGGGACTGAATTTTTTGTGGTTTTTTTGGGTGGGGAATTGGCCAGTTTGACTTTCCTGCTTTCTGATTGGTTGCACTGTCAGGGATACGCGACAGTGTTTTTTTATTGGCCACTGTGTTATAGCGGAGCCAGAACACAGATGCTCGGAGTTTGAGCAGAGCGACACGAGTGTCGCCAAGGCCGCTGTGTCGCTTGGCATGGCCCGTGAAGATGAACGGACTGTCGGAGCTTTGGAATAAGCTGCGACAGACATTTCACTTCATTCTGCTCTGAACTTCGGGCTCTGAGTCTACCCATTCAAAAAGTTCCCCACACCCGCCCGCCCGGGAGGAAGGAACTTGCAGGTCGCCACGAGGCCCTGCAGTTGGGCTGACTCTGCGGCAACCCCGGTTGCAGAGCATCTCCCTCGAGGGATGCAAAAATCTGAAGTGCAAACACAGGTGCTTGTGAGCACCACCTGTTCTCCAGACATCTGTCCTCCCCGGGAAGTACTGGTGCTTTTGACGGAACTTTTCGTATCGCCTTTCCCGAATACGGCGGCATGACTCATGACAGCATCCAACGGAGTGGATGCAACCCGAGAGAAAAGCCAGGTCTGCAACATGCAGGGAACCCTGCAGCATGCAATTCCACGTCACCGCGTGTTGGCTATTTGGGATGATAGGATTCGCATGGCGATAAGCGATCAGGCTAATCATTTCATTCGTCGAAGCAAGCTGCTTGGAAAGCTGCACGGGAAGCGCTCGGATCCTGCGCCGCGCTGTGGATGAGACCCGGCGCAGGCCCCAGGCGGACCGACCTGAAGCAAGACCATGACGATATACCCAGATCGGAGGCCTTGCCACAAGGCGACGGCAAACACCATGGTCAAAAAGTCACACACGGCACTCGTCATAATGATGTATGTTCGGAACATTCCCTTGAAGGGCTTGAGCCAGAGCAGGATTCCCACATCCCCGCCTGTCCCCCACACCTCCCGGACCCCTCTGCTCCTGTCAGCACTCCGGCATCAGAACCTGCCTTCCATGCTCCATGTCACACGCTCGACTCACTCAAATGAAGTTCAAAGGAGGGAGGCGCGACTCCACCCTCAGTTGCTTTGCCCGTGATTCTGACATCAAGCAGACCGGCCCTTGGCAGCGGGGGCGGGAGTGGAAGCCCTTCACCCTTCGCCATATCCTAGTTGGCAGTAGCAAGTGCGGAACTATCTATCTCGCTTGCACTGTGCGTGGCGCAACAGAGTGTGGATAGCGGCCCTCGAACTCAATTCCCTACACGCGACAGCGCATGCGGCCCTGCATCCGGCGCCTTGAGTACCATTTCGAGCATATGGATCATCGCCCCCACCCAGCGCCTCCGTGTACCTCTTATTAACCCGCTCAACCTTGGTGAGAGCCTATGTAAGTAGCCCCTCCTGCGCCCTGGGATGGCGTGCCTGTGACGAGCAGTAGTCCGCTGAGCTGTAGTGCGGCATAGGAGTCCTGCGGCCCGGAGTTGCAGTGAGGCACGTAGCGCACCCACACACCCAGCTGCAAGCCCACCAGCATCGTCTTCAGAAACCGCAGTGGTATGATGGCGGCCACCACATTTTTCTCCCAAGGCTTGCGACCAGAGAGGTCGGACAGGTGACAGAAGAGCTCCTCGTAAGCCTCCCTAAACTCCTGCGCGGCCCACCACTTGTCCAGGCCCGTACAGCGGTCCCCACGCCGGCCTTCACCCATGCCCCCACCGCCCTGCCCCTCACCAGTGCGCTTCCCATGACTTGCACCATGCTCTGTGACCTACACCCAGAGAGCTGTAGGAGGCCCTCGACTGTGTCATATTCCCATGCATCCGTCATGCCATCCCCATGCGCATCTGCGCCGTGTCATGCCTAAGCCCTTCTATCTCACACAGCATGATGGGTCGCCCCGTGCTCGGGATACCCCACAGTGTATGGCGCGGCATTCCAATCGCATGGAGTCCAGCACGATACACACTGTGGATGGAGCGACGCCAGTGCTCGGACATGGATGCAAAGCCGAGTGTCTCCTACAACCCATCGAGCGCTGCAAAGGCGCTAAGCTGAACGGAGCGCCAAGCGCCAGTGGTTGGTGGACGGGGCGGTCGGGGCAGTGGCAGCGGCCTACTTTCCATCCGCATCAGCCATCACAAATAGCTCATTCTTCACTAGGCCCTGCATCCTCGCCACAACCCCCCCTCGTCCCGCACTCTTC
>LGRX02028031.1:0-14594 GCA_001247695.2 Cymbomonas tetramitiformis
GCCCCTGAGCACACGGACGCATGGTGCCTGGGAGTAGCGCGCAGCGTGTGCACCGCGTCCAGGCGCATCGGGCCTCCTTGCAGAGGTTGATGCGCGTGCCTGGGAGCAGCACACCGCGCGCGCATGCCCCGCCGCCGAGCGCGGAGCGCGGCACCCACACTCGGGGTGCTGATGAGGCTGGCGAGCCCCAAGCTCCGGGCGAGTGCACCCGTCTCGACGGGACGCATCGCCACGCGCGTGCAAGGAGGCCCACCCTTGCATGCGTGTCGCCACGAGGTGAGCACACCGAGGTGCTCACCCGCGCCCTCCCCTTAGGGCCACCGAGAGTGAAGCGTCCGGGAGCGGACCGCTTTTCTTTTGGGGGGGAGAGAGCGCGCCGCGAGTGGCAGATGGCAGCCACCGCGAGCGCGCCAGGCGCACCGCCATGAGGCAGCAGCTCTCGCTGTGCTGTCTATCTGATATTCGGTTTCATTGTTTTTTCGACCCCGATGCGAATCTGACCATTCTTCGAGGGTCTGACTGAGTGCCACGATGACACTCCCCACAGTACTGTCATACTACTATAGTTTCATAGTGTCATAGTGTCATAGTGTCATACTGTCATACCTTGGACATCTGGTACTCATTCTCATCGTGATTTCAAGCCCAATTTCACTGTCATCGTGCCAATCCCAGATTACTCCCGATGACACACATACAGACGCATAGGCATATCGGCTCACGCTGTGCCTCCGGGCACATTCATAGTCTGTGTGCCCATTCCCGACAAGGAGGCAAGGACCATCGCAGCGGCATTTCGCAGTCATGTCCTGGCTTTGTTCGGTGCGCCAGCAGAGTGCTTGGTGGATGGAGGCAAAGAGTTCGAGGGTGAGTTCAAGCAGTTATGCAGAGACTGTCTGATAGACAGACGAGTCACCTCGCCAGACTCGCCAGAAGGCAATGGGCTTACCGAGCGAGTGGTGCGCACAATGAAGTTTTGCTTCAAGAAGCTCGCCTTGGAGAAGGGCCTCGATTATGAGTGGGATGAGCAGCTCTGGCCGCTTGTGCTGAGCTACAATGCAGCACGCCAAGAGTCCACGGGAGTGGCGCCGTTCACCTTGCTGTTTGCCCAAGAGGCAGTGGTGCCGCCAGATTTGAAGCAGGCGCCCAGCATAGATTTCAGTGCTGGGGTCGAAGATGACAAGGATGCCCGAGTCAAGGACCTCCTCCAGAGAGCACAGGTGGTGAGGCGACTGATGGTGCACGCTGGCTGCAGCCTGGAGGTCGCACAGCATCGTGATACGTTACATTATGAAGGGAGAAGGGGTGGGGGCCATGAGCCTAGGCCACACCAGTTCAAAGTGGGCGATTTCGTCTACATCAGACAGAAGCCTCGCAGTGGCATGGGAGTCGCGACCAAGTCCGCCATCCTGAAGCTGGTCAAGATACAGCGAGATGGTGTCGTGGTGCTCGAGGACGCCACCAAGTTAAGGGAAAAGAGCACTGTGCAGAGCATCGCGCCATGTCACCTGCAGGTGAAGGACCAGTATGACTGCAGTGCAGCCGTGCCCAGCAGACACCTTGCATGTGAAGTGTGCAGGAAGACTGATGGAGAAGCAGAGATGTTGTTCTGCGACGCGTGCAACAAGGGGTACCATTTGTGGTGTCTTACCCCAGCATTGAATGAAGTACCAGAAGGCGAGTGGCTATGTCCTAGGTGCTCAGGCACGAGGATGCAAGCTGCCAATGCTGAGGTGCAAGCCCAGGAAACCAAGAGCTCTTGGGTCCTGGAGGACAGATTGGGAATGAAAGAACAACAGCTGAATGAGAAGCTATCCTCGGATATGCGCCTGCTTCCAGCAGACGTGGGCCCCCGTCGGGTGGTGAAGGGAGACAAATCGCAGCCATGGCATGCCATCTCGTCCAGGGATATGCTGCTGGATGAGAAGGACATGTTTCTCTGCATGCCAGATCAGATTGATTGGGGTAGACTGGACAAGCTCTCAGAGGCCGTGCAGATCTTCATACCAGGGCACTGGAATGATGAGGGGCATCGCACGGTGCTGGGCAAGAAGTACCAGGAACAGAAGGCAATGGCAAGGCAGCTGAGGAATGCACCCCGTGTGCCTGCTTTGGCTGAAGAAGAAGTTGAGAAGCGAGGAGAATTGAGACATCTGACCAAGGCTCAGGTGCGAGAAGCTAGCGCACTGCAGTGGGGGCTTGAGCTGGTCATTACAGTGCCCTCCGAGGTGAGGCGCTTGGCGACAGAGGTGGACTGGAAGTCCATCGATGGCGTGTGGGACCCATGGGCAGGTACTGGGGTCATCAGTGAGGTGATGGTGGAGCAATGGCCGCAGTTGAGATTTATGAATAATGACTGGAACTCTCAGCTAGGTTGGTCTGAGGCGCGTGACGCACTTCAGCCAGGTAACTATCGCATATGGAAGGAGAAGTATGGTGTCTGTGATGCAGTGGTGACTTCGCCTTGGTTTGCAGCGCTGGATATCGCGTTTCCATTGGCAGTTATGGCCAGTCGTGTGGTGGCATGTGTCCATGTTCCCTCTTATTACTTGACAGACATGACCGAGAGCAGAGCCGCGTACTTCAGACGATTGAGTCAGACTGGACGCTTGCATGTGATTGGACATTTGGAACATGGACCTATCGGCCGCAGATGTATGTGGGTATTGGTATTCAAGAACCCGCTGGTCAGAGCCAGGATGTTACAGGGTGGAGAAGGTGAAGGCATTGGTATGTTCACTTTCAGTTTGGGCAAGTTCATGGCAGATGGTGATACGACCCAGTATGCTGAACAAGCCCATATTTGAGTCTGTGCTACTGCACGCAGCAGCTACAGATGGGGGATGTTGGAAATCTGGGCTTGCATGAAAAAGCTTAGCGTTCGATCTCAGAATATCAGAATTTCAAAAAATTTGTAGCTCTACGATCTTGTGCTGTGTTGAGATTGCTCGGACAGTCACCGACACCAGTGAATGTTAATGACAAACTTATGATTATCCGCGAGTGTTAAGATTGCTCGGGTCCGAGAGTATTCGTCCCATCATGCACACGCGTTTGCGACAGCTGTAACAAACGCCGGCTTCTCATGGTACCGCGCCGGGTTTGTCCAGCTGGTGACACACGTGACAGAGATGACAAGTATGACAGGCTTCGCGTAAGATGACTGCTCGAGAGATGCAGACCTGCCAGAAAATATATGGTCATTATCCGGTGACCAAGAAGTGATAAGAAGAAGATGACAGTGACCACTTTGCCACTGACGTGTCAATCGCAGAATGTGGTGAACGGTAACATTGTTAGAACTGGCATGGAATAATGACTTTCCATTGGCTAGATGAAGGTTTCAGGGCTAGAACCCGTTACAGTTTTGGGAAATGTGACAGAGCATTGAGATATAAGTAGCGTAACCACCGAGGCAGACGGAAAGCACTTTACAAACTCTCTTTCCACCGATCCGGTCCCGCTGAACAACACCAAGATTCTCACTGGCCGGGTCTTTCGCTCTTCAAGGTCGGTGATCACCACTAGCTCTCCGTTCTCCAAGATTTCCACCCGCTCCCACGGCAGACAGAAGTCTTCCGGTGGAGAATCCACTTCTGGGACGTCACATTGATGTTCCATTAGTTGGGATAAAGTGACACCAAGGTGAACGGGCTGTCGCTGTTGACGTTGACGTCGGCCATGCTCAACGGACTTCAGCATGTCCGCCTGCATGCCCAACCGCCGTGCCTCGAACTCCTTGAGCTGCTGATTCTCCCCGCCTCTGTCCATCTTTTCTCTGGAGCGCCACTGGTCGTGAGCTGCCGAGTAGCCCGTCCAGCGTACCTTCCATTCCTCCACTGATTTACCCTTGACCATGCGTACACGATACGCCAGAATTTTGTCCACGTGAGCTTCCGCTTGCCCATCTACCATTACCGGGTCAGGTACAGGCAGTTGTGCTCGAGATGCAAACTCATCCATACCGGAAACGTATGGCTTCAGGCGGTGCTGTGCAAACACGTCGTGAATGTGCCAATGCGGTGGTAGAGCCAACCGATAAGCCACCGGTGCCCCGCGGTCCGCCTCCGCCAGCTCCGCCTGCAAATCGCTGTAGAAGCACTCCACGACAGTTACAGGTCCGTGCCAACGCTTGCCGAGCTTCCGGCACAGCGCACGGTCCATCACCTTCTCCGTCAGGTGACGAGCCTCGATCCATACCAGATCCCCCACTGCGTACCTATGCTGCTTGTGACGCCGGTCGAACTGCTCCCGCTGGCGCTGCTGAGCCAACTCAAGGCGGCCACGCGCGTCCCGCAACTGCGACGAAAACTTCACAGCCATCTCATGGGCGGTACCCACCCCCCCTTTTCGTCGCGCAGAGCCAGGGAGAGTCGCAGCTTCCAGGAACAGGTCCAGCTGAGACATCGGAGACACCCCGTAGCATAACTCAAAGGGAGTGAATCCTGTGACGTCACTCCGCGAGTCGTTGATAGCAAACTCCACATTTGTCATGTAGAGGTCCCAGTCATCCGGATTGGCACCCACGAACGATCGCAACATGTCCTCGACCACCCTGTTGGTGTGCTCCGCTTGCCCGTCTGAACGAGGGTTGTACGGAGTGGTAGAAGCCACCCGCACCCCCATAAGTCTCATTAGCTCACGCCAGAACGAGTCTTGGAACCTGTGGTCACGGTCACATACAATCTTCATGGGGGCTCCATGCTGCCTCCATACCACGTCGAAGTAGATGCGGGCTACCGTCTGTGCAGAGCTGTCCCCAAAGCTCATGGGCACAAGGTGTACCATTTTGCTCAGCTTGCACGTAAAGGTGACGAAGGCGTCATTCCCCTGGGCGGTGAGCGGTAACCCTGTAACGAAGTCCACGCTCACATCTTGCCAGTTACGCTGAGGAATAGCGTGTGGATTCAACAATCCATCCGGGTAGGATGCCCGGGGACGAACTGCTTGACACGTAGGGCATGAGGCCACCCATCCTGCCACGTCTTCGGAGGCATTTTCCCACCAGAACCTGCGTAGAACTCTTTCCAGCGTCTTTTCCCGGCCAGTGTGACCTGCAGTGGTGGAGTCGTGGGCATCCCTGAAGACCACCTCTCGCAAAGGAGAGTCTTCGCCGAGGACCAACTGGTACCGTCCCGCGGCTACACGCCACAGTACGTTCCCGACGATGCGGAAATCTCTCGTGGCATGGTGCGGGGCCGCAAGGATGTCATCCCGCAGCTATTGAAGGGGACCGGCACGTGCGTACTCATCGTGCAGGGACTCCAGGAATGTAACGTCCGTGGGGAGGCTCGAAGCATCGCGGGTCTCAGCAGCCTTACCCTGTCGCACTATCGGAGGTGCCACTCGGGGGTACCGCACTCTTGGCGCTAGCTGTCGGGTAGGGGGAGCATGCACCACCAGCACGGGCCACGGAAGGTCGTGGAGTACACCATCAGGAGTCTCGAACAGCTGGGTGGGTACTCCTCGTTCGTCATGAGTAGGTATCACTTCCACCAGCCGCATACCAGCCATCCTCCCTACATTCTGGGAAAACCAGAAGACGCGTCTTCTGAACATCTTCTGAATATCTTCTGAACGTCTTCTGAGACGTCTTCTGGGTCCAGAAGACACCCAGAAGGCGTCCAGAAGACGTCTTCTGGGCGCATTCTAATGTCTACCATCTTCTGGTTTCCAGAAGACGTGCAGAAGATCTTCCGAGAAGACGTCCAGAAGTTATCTTATGGACGTCTTCTGTATGACTTCTGTACATCTTCTGAATTCCGGAAGATGTCTTCTTGATATCTTTTAGGTGTCTTCTGTACATCTTCCCGGAAGATCTTCCGGACGTCTTCCAGAACTCAGAAGATGGTAGACATTAGAAGTCGCGTAGAAGACGTCTTGTAGATGTCTTCTGGATATCTTCTGGAATCCAGAAGACGTATAGAAGACATCTTCCGGAATCCAGAAGATGTACAGAAAACGTTCAGAAGATATCTTCGGGACGTCTTCTGGACGTCTTATGATATATATACATATCATTATACAGACATTAGAAGGCGTCCAGAAGATGTCTTCTGGACGTCTTCTGCACATCTTCTGGGATCCAGAAGACGTCCAGAAGACGTCTTCCGGAATCCAGAAGATGTACAGAAGACGTCCAGAAGATATCTTCCGGACGTCTTCTGTAACTCTACCAAAAGTCAATATACGTATGCGTTCAGGTTACACGCATGCAGTTCGTTGGCAGGATGATACAAATGGAACAAAGAAGAAGGTTTTTTACAAAGCTATTTATTTACATATTTACAGTTTCAATCATCAGCACCGTCTTCACTGTCACTAGAAAGGATTGCCTTCGTCGGAGTCCCCGCTTCGGAGCTGGTGGTTTCGTAGGCCCGATGCAAGTTCTCCTTGAAGATGGGGCGGAGGTGGCTGATGGGAACCACCAGGCCCCACTTTGACTTGTCCCCGAAGGGGTACGTCTTCTCCTCCATCGCAGCGAGAAGTTGGGACCCGAGGCCACTCGGTCCGGCGATCTTGTCGTTCGCCTTGAGGCCCTTGCCGTACATCTTCTCCAACCCGACAAAGGCCATTTCCATGCCATTTTGCCAGGCGGAGAAGAGCAACGGGGCGTTGTCAAAGCCAACGTCGTGCTTGTCCACCGCCAAGGAGAGCACCTGGGTGCAGTCACACAAAAGTTTACGATCAGCTGCAAATGTCACTTACGTAATTAAAGAAACTAAATACATATCCAGAAGACGTGCGGAAGATACCCAGAAGATATATGTGATATCTTCTGGATATCGTGTATTCTAAGGGTTGTGCTTGCAGAACCATACCTTGATGCCAACATAGTCGCCTTTCAACTGAAGGCCGGTGACCGACTTCTTTTTCATTGTATACGACTTCAAGCCATGGGCGGCCACATCCTTTGAATTGGGTGGGTGCGTTATCACCCCCGGGAGAAGGGGCATGTCCGCGGTCCATATCGCGGACTTCCCCTTCTCGTGGTAGAACCCCGTGGGGAGTATCTCCGGATCGTTCACCAGAGACTCCACCACGCAGTACAATACCACGTGGCTACCCACCTCAAACCCCTCTTCAGCATCCTCCGCCACCGCCTTCTTCTTCCCCTTCGGGTCCTCCGCCACCGCCTTCCCCTTCGGGTCCACCGATGCCGCCTTCCCCTTCGCCTTGTTGTCCTCCGCCACCGCCTCCGCCACCTTCCTAACCTTAGAGCTGCCCGCCTTTTTTTCCAGCTCCTCGATCTGCGTCTTTGACTCCAACTCGAGCTGCAAGCATGCCGCCACTGAAACAGGCATATGTTAGTATGTTATACAAGAAGACACTCAGAAGACACTCAGAAGACACTCAGAAGACACTCAGAAGACACTCAGAAGACAGTCAGTCATACTTGCCTATTAGCTAAGTCCTATTAACTAAGGAAGACGTGCAGAATACTCTCAAAACGTCTCTGAGGTGTCCTGGTGACGTCTTCTTGGTGAGACAACAAAACAGGTGAAACAGAAATTAATTAAGCAAATTAACGTACCCATCTCATCCTTCGCCTCACCGTCCAAGGCGTCCAAGGCGTCCAAGGCCTTGGCGGGCAGCTCGTGCAGCACCAACCCGTCGATGCTGAGCAACGCTGCCTTTTTTTCCTCGTGCGTTGGGTACTTGGTTCGGGCGTCGGTCTCAATGACCAACGCCTGAATGGCGTCCGTGTGCTTGCGGTAGTATGGGTGGGCGGTCCGGGAGGCGTGCCAAACCCACTTTCCCTTTTCGGTGCCCCTCCCCGACACACAGGTATACACCCCATACCTCCAAAATATTCTAAAATCGCAAATCATGTTCCTGAGGCGCCTGCTCACATCACGAACATCGTAGTCGTCGCTGCAGGCCAGGACTTCCTCCCTGAAGGCCGTAGCCGCAAACGCTTGGTCCGTTACGTTAAGCAGCGGGTCCAGCCGCCCGTCGCTAATCCGCTCCACCATGATGCGGGTGAAGTCCGCTTGGAAGTGGAGCCCGCCCGTCTTCGACAACTTCTTCTTGGACTCCCCGCGTTGGTTTCCCCCACCGCCTCCGCTCCCCTCCTCCCCATCCCTTGCTACGAGCCACTTGATGAAGTTTTCGTCGCTGGCGTTGCCTCCCACCGCCGCGACGAACGACTCAAACTTCTCCCGGAGGTCACCCTCCTTCACCCCGCTGGCATTCTTTCGTTTCAAGGAATTAGACATTTTGTTTTCTGAGTTCTTTAAAAAGTCAAACTGTGCTGGAAGTATCGTAAACGGGTACTTTTTAGCGCCGCAAAGATGCCTGGAAGACGGGTAGAAGGTCTTTCGCGTGTCTCTGACGCATCCCGTTCCGTACCCCGGTGATCGTACCGGTATCGAAACGACACCAACGTTCAAACAGTGCCGTCGATCAGCGAGCCCCTTTACCTATCGCGTCGGATCGGTCGAGTGAACTCTAGATGGTTTTTTACGGGAAAATCGAGGACTCTCTGTAGGGAAACGCGATTTTATTGAATATAACTTTTGCCGTGCAGCGAGTTTCCATCATCGTGGGTGCATGGCCGAGTGGTCAAATATGGTAAGCCGAACGCGTCTCGCGCGAGGGTGAGGGGTTCGAATCCCCTTGGAGGCATGGGCATCCACGATACCCCTTGTGTTCAAGCGATATGAGGCGATTACCGCCAACGACGCCGCTAGTGCACAAGGGGCGTCGTGGGTGCCCACCCACGCCTTCATGCCATTTTAAGTTTCTGTAACTCATGGAGACCGTCCGATTAAGACGGGGGGGGTTTGCTGGACCGCAGATTGCACTGTCCGCTGCGCGCGTGATCGACTCTTCGACCGTTGCTAGGAGCGATGGTGCTCTAAAACAAGAGCAGTTTCTTCTACCAAATTAGGCGGCCGTTTTAACTTAGTAACTTGGTACGTTTGACCCTCTCCCGAACAAACCACTTGTTTTTTTGCAATTCTACCTTCACAGTACGGTTTTGCCCAATATTGCGCACCTTATATGTTTTTTTGTTTTTTCGCGATTTTTATAGTTTTTTTTCAAAAAATACAAAAACACCCAAAAAACATTCGGAAGACACCCCAGATATCTTCTGTGCATCTTGTTACCCTCCAGAGATGTCTTTGAGGAAGACATGTCTTCTGGAAATCTGCAACTTGTAGAAGTTCCACCAACGTCTTAACACCCCTCTTAGGGGCGTCTTCCTCATTTTTTTGACGATCTTCTACGCGTCTTCTAATGTCTACCTAGGCCTAGGTAGACATTAGAAGACGCGTAGAAGATCGTCAAAAAATGGGAAGACGCCCGAAGAGGGGTGTTAAGACGTTGACGGGAACTTCTACAAGTTGCAGATTTCCAGAAGACATGTCTTCCTCAAAGACATCTCTAAGACAACCGGAAGATGTACAGAAGATATCTGGGGTATCTTCCGCAAACACAGTCAAGAAGACGTCCGGAAGATGTCAAAAAAATGTCTTCCGCGTGTCTTCTGTGTGTCTTCCGCGCGTCTTCCGCGCGTCTTTCGCACCTCTTCTGGGTCCAGGAAGACATATATTCCCCGAAGATGTCTGGAAGATGTACAGAAGGTATCTGGGGTATCTTCCGCAAGCACAGTCAAGAAGACGTCCGGAAGATGTCGGGATATGTCTTCCACGTGTCTTCTGAGTAACTTCTGAACGTCTTCTGAGTGTTTGTCTTCAGGATGCCCTCCGCACTACCTTGGCCAAGTGTCCTTTGTATAGGAGATAGAATGGCAAGTAAACGTGCCGCGCATCTCCAAAAGGGGGAAGCGCCCCCAAAGACCAAAATGTCGTCCTTCAAACGAGCGATGCTCACTAAACCCCCCCCCCGAATCCGCGGCGGAGGTCTTCCGTCAATCCAAGCCGGAGGTCTTGAAGGGGAAGATGGCAGCGGTGCACGATTGGTTGTCTACGGTGTCGCCATCCCGCGAGCTGGATCATGAGATGACGGCATGGCTCGGGGAATCCGTCTACATTCATGAGCATTCCCTTGCAACAAGGTGCTTGCTTGTCTCCATAACCCACATGCATCTATCATGCACATTTATGCAGTTTGGAATGCATACAACCGAAGATGTGTGGAGCATCTTCTGCGCGACTTCCGGACGTCTTGCACGTGTCTTCTATGAATTCACCATCACAATGTGTTCGCAGGGCTGAAGATCACGAGGACGCGGTTCGTATTTGCGTGCCGCGTCAAAGCAACCGGCCACCTTTCGGCTTAGCCGAGCCCACTAATGTGCTTTTCTCGGTTCAAGAGTTTTTTGGCTATGTGCAAGCAATTTCAGACTTGCATGAACCGGGCTTTAAGGAGCATACGTGGGAGGATATTTTCTCCGATCCATTGGACTTGGCCGATGATCCGGGCACGGTGCACTTTCGACAACATACGTGGCTGCTTGAGCCTCCCATTGGCGTCAACCTCCAAGGAATGGTGTTGAAGATACGGGATGCAATCGCATCGGGCGAACCATATCATCGTCCTCCGGAGCTTGTGAGTGATGGGGATAGGCGGATGAATCCGCAAAGGCTTACACCTTCACCTCCGGCCCCAATGGATGAAGTTGTGGACATGACCTATACCGAAGTCCATGAGCCCGAGGACCCTCCCCCGGAGAGGCCAACACGAAGGTGCGAACCGGTTGGCACGGCATGCCCGTATCTCCATGAAATATGTATGCCTGCACGCTCCGTCGGAAGTCGTTCCGAAGACGTCCCGAGCGTCTTCTGCACATCTTCCGGGCTCGTTCCGGTCAAGCTTATTCCCGGCGGATGCGTGTGACATG
The DNA here is from genome assembly GCA_001247695.2 of Cymbomonas tetramitiformis. Classification (NCBI taxonomy): domain Eukaryota; kingdom Viridiplantae; phylum Chlorophyta; class Pyramimonadophyceae; order Pyramimonadales; family Pyramimonadaceae; genus Cymbomonas; species Cymbomonas tetramitiformis. The sequence goes on from LGRX02028031.1 coordinate 10,811, forward strand.
CTTGCGCAGGCGGATGAAAGGCCCCGTAGCACACCGCAACATGCCTCCCACGCCCGTCGAGTTGGCGGGTGAGACGCAAGAAGATGACGGGGCCGCCGTTGGTATCACGTCCAACCGTGACCCCCTCCCCCCGGAGAGGCCAACACGAAGGTGCGAACCGGTTGGCACGGCATGCCCGTATCTCCATGAAATATGTATGCCTGCACGCTCCGTCGGAAGTCGTGCCGAAGACGTCCCGAGCGTCTTCTGCACATCTTCCGGGATCATTCCGGTCAAGCTTATTCCCGGCGGATGCGTGTGACATGCTTGCGCAGGCGGATGAAAGGCCCCGTAGCACACCGCAATATGCCTCCCACGCCCGTCGAGATGGCGGGTGAGACGCAAGAACATGACGGGGCCGCCGTTGGTATCACGTCCAACCGTGACCCCCTCCCCCCGGAGATTCCAACACGAAGGTGATGCGAACCGGTTGGCACGGCATGCCCGTATCTCCATGAAAGATGTATGCCTGCACGCTCCATCGGAAGTCGTCCCGAAGACGTCCCGAGCGTCTTCCGCGCATCTTGCGGGCTCATTCCGGTCAAGCGTATTCCCGGCGGATGCGTGTGACATGCTTGCGCAGGCGGATGAAAGGCCCCGTATCACACCGCAATATGCCTCCCACGCCCGTCGAGTTGGCGGGTGTGAGACGCAAGAAGATGACGGGGCCGCCGTTGGTATCACGTCCAACCGTGACCCCCTCCCCCCGGAGATTCCAACACGAAGGTGATGCGAACCGGTTGGCACGGCATGCCCGTATCTCCATGAAAGATGTATGCCTGCACGCTCCGTCGGAAGTCGTCCCGAAGACGTCCCGAGCGTCTTCCGCGCATCTTCCGGGCTCATTCCGGTCAAGCTTATTCCCGGCGGATGCGTGTGACATGCTTGCGCAGGCGGATGAAAGGCCCCGTAGCACACCGCAATATGCCTCGCCCACGCCCGTCGAGTTGGCGGGTGAGACGCAAGGGGACGACGGGGCCGCCGTTGGTATCACGCCCAACCGTGACCCCCTCCCCCCGGAGATGCCAACACGAAGGTGCGAACCGGTTGGCACGGCATGCCCGTATCTCCATGAAATATGTATGCCTGCACGCTCCGTCGGAAGTCGTCCCGAAGACGTCCCGAGCGTCTTCTGCACATCTTCCGGGATCATTCCGGTCAAGCTTATTCCCGGCGGATGCATGTGACATGCTTGCGCAGGCGGATGAAAGGCCCCGTAGCACACCGCAACATGCCTCCCACGCCCGTCGAGTTGGCGGGTGAGACGCAAGAAGATGACGGGGCCGCCGTTGGTATCACGTCCAACCGCGGGCCCGGGATGGTGGTGTGTGATTGTGGCGCGTGTCACTCATCCATGCGCTTCGTCACCATGAGGACACGGTCTCGACATAGGACTATGTTCAAACAGATTGTATGCCTTCCGACGCTTCCGGAAGAGGCGGTGGACGACGATGAGCAACATCCCGATGGCGAGGAGTCGGATCAGGTGTGCAACTCCGGGTAGAAAGACTATCATTCTCAGGTAACCCTCGCGGAAGGTACCCGGAAGAGGTGCAGAAGATCTTCCGGGTATCATCCGCATGTCTTCATGAGAATGAAGGTACATATCAAAATCGGTTACTCCTGATAGATAATGCAGTTGTTCTTCACAATTGGCACGTATGTATCTCTTGCCCATTGAAAGTGATTGTGGTTGACAGGAAGATGCCGATTCCGGTTCCCTTGACGATGCCGATGCCGATGGAAACTTGCCGGACCCGGAAGCCGTTCAAGAAGAGCTCGACGAATTACTCGACCATGTCGACCCGGAACTTGCTAGAAAGGTGACGGAAGAAATCGAAGGAAAATTAAAGTCGTTGGAGAACTTGGCTGATATGGATGAGGTAACGTTCGCTGTTTGAATATTTTGCTCGGAATTGAAAATTGTATATAGTGTGATGTCTTTTGTACCCAGAACACGCCCGGAAGTTACATGGGACGTCTTCCGTGCGTCTTCCTGACGTCTTCCGTTTTATCCTTCGATGACAGACCGCAGCGACGAGCTCCGAGGATACCCTACTCGACTTATTGGAGTGGAATCTGGATGGCAATATGACTCAAGAATCCTTTGGGCAACTGCTGCAGATTTTGAAAACTAATCACCCGGACGTGTTTTCTAAGTTGCCCGACTCCTTCAAACAAAGCATTGCTCGGTTTAAGGTCATTGATATCCCACTCCTAGTGGTGGACCTTTGCCCGCATGGATGCGTGATGTTCGAAAAACAATTCGCGGACTTTGACTTCTGTCCAAGGTGCGGGGCATGCCGTTGGGAGGGAGGTAAGGATCAGTGCGGCGCGGGGAATGCCGAGGGTGCGGACGACACCCGGAATGCCGAAGCCACCCCGAGTGCAAAGCGGGGGAAGGCGAAGTGCCAATTCTATCATTGGCATTTAAAGGATTTACTTCAAGCAATTTACAGCCATCCCGACGTTGCTGGGCTCATGCGTTCGCACGCCACGCGGGAAAAGTCCGAGGAAGGCATTCTGGAAGACATTCCCGGTGAGTAACACATTGATAGAGCATATCCTGAATTGCCCCGAAGAAGTACAGAAGATGTACAGAATGTCTTCCGTACATCTTCCGTACGACTTCCTGATTTCTACTACTTGAATGAATTTAAGTTGTATTTATGTATCTTGCAGATGGATCTGAGTGGAAGGCGAAGCAAGCTGCATATCCTGACTTCTTCAAGGACCCTCGCAACGTCATCCTCATGCTTTGCGCCGACGGGGCCACCGTTTGGAAGGACAAGTCGGGGGTTTTCCCTATTTACTTTCAAGTGTTGAACTTGCCACCGGAAATCCGCAAGAGGTTTGTGAACCTTGAGTTGTGGGGAATGATGGCGGGGAAGCCGAAGAACACCACCATCCTCTACGAGAAGTTGGTAGACGAGCTTTTGGAACTTTGGGAAGTTGGGTTTCCATGTTGGGACTCCTTCACGGACGACGTGTTCCAATGCCGGGCGATGCTTCTTGCCGCCGTGTTTGACTATGTAGAGCTCGTCGATGCTATGAACATTATGGGCGTGGGCAGCTTCTGTGCGTGTGCAAAATGTTTGATCCGGGGGAAGGGGAAATGCCCGCATCTAAATAAGATGTTGTACAAGTTTTGCGAGCAAGATCCGCCAGGTCCGTTTTCCCCAAAGACATGCCGAATGTATTCACAAGATCTTCCGGATGTCATCTGAGCGTCTTCCTGTTATTGTACGCAGGGCCCGCCGTACCAAAGACCGACGAGTTCATTCGACGCGCGGGCCAACGACACGTCTTGCTTAGCACGTGTAAGAATGCGGCCAATCTTCAGGAAGTGTTGGAGGAGGAAATCGGCGAAACCGGTGTGAAGTACCCATCGGCACTATCTCGTTTACCGTATTTCGATCTTTCCAAGAATGTCATCCTTGACGGCATGCATCAACTCCGAAACCTTGGGCTATATGTCCATGAGGCACTCATGGGGTTCGACTTTACGCCGGGTGTAAGAGAGCACGCTCGCGCGAACGATATACATCCCACGTGGTGGAAGACGACAAGGGACGACAAAGGTGATGCAGTCAAAACCCGACCACTAGATAGGAAGGCGCCCGGAAGATGCCCCAAGTATCCTCTACGTGTCTTCCAGATGTCTTCCTGTCACCACTAACTTTCGCGCCCGGGAAAATGACAGGTGTGGAACGATATTCAATGGCAATTGGTCCGTTTCAAATCC
>LGRX02028032.1:0-63255 GCA_001247695.2 Cymbomonas tetramitiformis
AAAGTCCACCACATAGCGCCCTACGCCTCAGCGCTATGCCATCAGATATAGCGCCCTACGCCTCAGCGCTATGTCATCAGATTTGATGACACATAGCGCTGAGGCGTAGGGCGCTATGTGGTGGACTTTGCACCTTGAGCATGCAGGTTCGAGTCCCGTCTGGATCTCGTCGGGAGGTTGTTGCCCGATATAATTATATTGTCTGATCAACAATATAATTATACTGGAAGCATTTCGGTGTTTCCATCACACATCCTTGAATGTGAGTTTGCGCATATTCATGCACGTGCGACTTGGCTCGCATGAAATGTGGAAGTACAAATAAGCCAACCTAACTTTGGGTGAAACTCAATCACAATAAATACATCTTGTTTGTATGCATGATATATCGCCATTAAGTGTGGTTGGCTTTTATACCAAGCTAGCTTGGCATACGCCAAATTAGACTTCCGCACTCCGCGCGGGCGAACATGCACCGCATAATCAAAAACGGAATCAGTCCACGCCTCATCCTTTTCCTTGAGCGCCCAAAACTATTCACACCAACTCAATACATGTGCATGGGTATGCGTGTAAAATAGCGATGTAGTTGGGTCTCATCCCAAGCTAGGTTGGCATAGACCAACCTAGACTTCAACATCTCAAGGGGGGGGGCGGCTTCCCATCCGCACATGGCCCACATGCGACACAAGTTGTGCACATCAAGTATCTCGTGATGGCGAACACATAACTAAACGAGTTAAAAAGTACAACACAAAAACAACTCCTGCACATATCACCACCACGGTCAGTAGCGAGCACAGGGTTCGCCCCGTGAGGCGAACGAAAAGCGTTGCGTGAATTATGTTAGATGGCGGCTGAGTTCCGTGGAAGCGTGTCACGTTCATTAACACTTAAAGGGCGAATTGATATACTGCTCATACTGATACTGTTTTCAGGTTGGTGTCGCATACGGTTTGGGGCATATCTCGCGTTCTGCTTATCCATTCGTGCCCCTACTTCGCGTGCCTAACAAAGCACACACGCAACTGTCTACTTTACATCACGGCTTACACCTAGAGCACGCGAGCATACATGTATGCCGCTAGGTTGGAGTGCATGCACGCATTCCTCCCTACCCTCTAGTATGGGGCACTCATACCGCTGCACTTTCCGATAAGTTTGTTTGCTCAATATATTGAGTTTGGTGGCCTTTACGGGGTTGGGGGACCTTGCTCAACTCACAAATATGGATACCAATACTTCATACATCTCAAGTAGGTGACTAACGTAGAAGTTATGGCACTTTCCGCGCTCATACTGATCCTATACTGCAAAATCTGAATTCGCCCTTTAAGTGTTAACGAGGCGGTCAACGAACGAATCTGCAAACACGAAACAGTAATCGCGATGTCGAAGTCCTCGATGTCAAATAAATATTTGTGTCACAAGCCCGTAACTGAATTCGCAGAGATAGGCATCGCATGACACGAGTTCTAGAGTTCTCGATCTGTTCGATGTGACTCAACCCAGTCGCGCGGTCGTCAGTGTCACTGGATTCCCTTAAATGCGACCTCGGGGTGCACGTAGTCATACCCTATTGAATTATGAATATAATGTCATCCCTCGCCTGGTCGAGACGTAGACGCAGACGTCGCGTCGAGACGTTGAGGCCCGTCGCGTCGTGAGACCGCTTTCCTTCGCTTCCCAGATCGAGATGTGACTTCTGAGTCGATATCATATGCTTCACCAAAACGGAAAGGGCAAAGGCATCACTGAAAAAGGCGAGCCTGACGTGAGGGACACTAAAATTACGGTAGCTAGTGGTTGAGCAGGCACGATGTTCCGAGGAGGTGTGAAGCTATTTCAAAATGCGCTATGCCGCAGCACGAGGGATTTCAGTTGTGCTCCGAATACGGGAAGGATCTTGGGTGCTTGCGTGTTAGAAAGGAACCCCGTGATCACACCCGACCCGCCTGCATGGGAAGTTGAATATCAGGTAACTGTGAACGGTTCCCGCAACTTTACAAACGGTCAGTTCAAATTTGCGCAACCTCCCCTTCAGCCCTTTGCGCAAACACGTCACCGCGACGTCCAGCATCAAACACTTACTCCTGCTTTCACAGGAATGGGCCGCTGAGAAACGCAGAAAGAAAGTCAAGGAATTGCCTGCGGTAAGATTCCTGGCAAATTGAGGAGCGGGCTTGATCCACCTCGATATTTTGCCGCGATTTCTCCATCCGACGAGCGCGACCGCACCATAGATTTCTGTCCTGATCGATTAGTCATAAAGGATCAGTCCAAAAGCACTCGACGTTTGCTGTAAACTCAAGAATGCCTGTGATGCTGCAGTTATTCGTAGAAACTAAAAGAGATGAGGAAACCTCCGAGGATTTGTTCGAGCCCGCGCCGCGCACTACCGCGGCAGATGCCGCAAACGACACCAAGTTAGTCCACCGACTGCTTCCCGCCGATTGACAATTATCTTTTGCGGATCTTAGCCGCCTGTTGCCTTGGGAGAGAGCATCCACATATATTCATACTGTTCTGCCGTGTACGAACACTTCTAATAGGATTGTGTAACTAAACTTTTTATCGCAAGAGATCGATTGCAGCAGAATCAATAGACTTAGTTAGGTATTTTGAGATTATTGAAGGTTGCTTCCGACGTGGGTGCAGGTCTTTGGACAGAGCCTTAGACAAGAGGCTATACCTGTTTGTACGGCACAAGCAAGGCCACTGGCACTTCCCACACACCAGTCACAACCCAGGCGAGACAATGCGCCAGGTACCTCCGTCTCAAATATTCTCCGGGGCCTGTGCCGAATGACATGTATTCACCTTCCGTCCTTTGTGCTATCGCTATGTTCCTGCCTTTTCTTTGCAGCAAACTCGCATTTTCTTTTTTACCACGCGGCACCATAGCCCGCGGTTTCATATTTTATCAGGCTTGTTTCTCTGAGCGGCTTAGCGGAGGGAGCACAACCTGATTTCTCGCGCTAGATGTTATGTGCCAACCGGAAGCGTGTATCTCAGCTCTGCTTCCGCGGTATGGGGTTGACGGTAGACTGCTGAGCGTGCTCTGAGTGAGTACTGGGCTGGCGACGGTGAGGACGCCTACTTCATAGGCAACGCGCCGAGCGCCCATCATCCCTTCGAAGGTCCTGAGTCTCGAACACCTTCCCTGCCGATCCCTCGCGTGTTTACAGCGCCTCGGCGCGAGCTTGTAAACCTAGCCGCGTGCGACAACCGGGAAGCACGCTACGTCGTACACGGTTCCCTTCATTGTTTCTTGTAGCCTTGCGTTTGTGTCCTGAATCTGAATCGCGTCGCAACAGGGTTTCATGCCCCATCTTTGCCAGAGGGGTAGAGGCTGGCGTCATCCCGCTCCAGGTTATGCGTGTCGCTCCGCAGACTAGCAGTCGCTCCGCAGGCAGGCCTCAGGTTGGCAGGTTGACTGAGGCTTGGCGGACTGATACGAGCTTGGCAGGCGGGTGGGAGCTTGGCTGGCAGCAACTTGGCACGCTGGCAGCAGCTTGGCAGGCGGGTGGCTGCTTGGCAGGCAGGTAGCTTGGCAGGCTTGCAGCCGCTTGGCAGGCTTGCAGCCGCTTGGCAGGCGTGCTTTGACTGAAGACTGGAAGTAGCTTTACGAACTGGCCAAAGCTTGGAAGGGTGACAGGAGCTTGGCGGGATGGCTGCAGCTTTGCTGGGTTGCGTCGAGCACGTTCATCGTTGAATTGTGATCCCGGTCGATTTTAGCGCCCGGCTAATGGAAAACTGTGTGTCTCGAACGTTTTTGGCCTGCGCAATGATAGAGTAGAACACTTGCGACTGTATTGTGTCCCTTGGTCCCAGTGGTTCCCGTGACAGCCTGTGCAGCACCTACCCATCTGCCCCGGCTGCCTTGTCCGTGTTGAGTGGCCATCGCTCTGTACGACGTCGGAAAATTATCAAGTGCTGGGCTGGCCTCGAACTGCCTAGGTGCGGGTACATGACCCGGGCAGGCGACGCAGCGCCTAAGTGCCCGCATGCGCTCGGCTCCTTTGATGATGGCCCGCTCAACTTGCTGGTCTAGCTGGCAGCACCGGCATAGCTGTTTCAGCGTAGCCTGCCCATGCCCTCACGGGATAGGTCGTGGAAGAAGCCGGAGCCTAACAGAGCGCCGCGGCGGGGTTCTGCAGAGGACACCGCCGGCGCGGTACCAGGGGATACGGCGTTCTTCTACAGGTGTGTGATGTGTGAGAGCTTACTGCACCCTGGGGTCACCTGCTTGGGCTGCTTGACTGTTGCACTTGTAATCCGCATCCTGAGTACCTTGCTGACATAGGTTTCTAACACCATTTTGAGTACCCCCGGCACGGCTTCCATCCACTACAGTATTGACAAGCGGTGTACGGCACTGTAGCAATATACTTTATCACTCGGAGAGCGCTGCGGCAGCGATACGTGGAGGGTATCAATGTTTCGATATTTGGAGGGCACTGCAGTACATTTACAGGGGGGATGGTCACGGTATCGATGATCGGAGGGCATCATGGCACTGATACTCAGACACGTATTCAGGAAGCATAGAAGCAACGATTCTTGGAGAGCGCTAAGGTACTCGGAGGGTATCACGGTAACAATAGCCAGAGGGTGTATCAGTAATATATCTATATATATATACTGGGGGTGTCACGGCATAGAATTCGAATGGTGTCATGGCATCGACACCCAGAGGGGATCACGGTGCAGATACTTGGAGGGAGTCAGTATACTGATATCCGGAGGCCTCACTGTGTCAGCATTTGGAGAGCATCCCAATACGGAGACTCAGAGGACGTCGCAATATCGTATTCAAACAGGAAGGTGTCAATCTGTTACTCCGAGGGTTTTATTTTCACAAATTCTACCAAAAGACTGGGTCCGTGAATTTCTAGTATTGTTCGTTTGCTCCAATATGCAGGGCCAGCTATCTGGCGGATGAGTTCGATATGGAACGAAGCGACGTTGCGCGGGAGTATCAATGGCTAACAAAGGAAGAGGTTGTATCCCAAGTTGCTTGCTCAAAACTTCAAACGCTCTTCAAGGACTTTCTGAAATGAGTTCTTGTGTTGCAACCTTGTGACCCTTTCAATCAAGAGAGCTCTCATGGACCACCTCGCAATCCAGTGGCTGTCGGCTTTACTTGTTTATTTGACTCAGTTTGTTTGACCTTGGTTGTGAGTTTGCATATGCTTTGAGGCAGTCGCCGCCATGACATATCATGACACTAGGTACAACTGTGCTCTCTTTTCGCAGTAATATTAATCTTGGTGAATATTTAATAGTGATTGTGCGCGATGCGCTAATTGAAGTGCCAGGTCAAACCATCTCAGCACAAACATTTGTGTTGATCTATGCATCACACACATGATTGGCTAAATCTTTAGTCTGCTTCGGTACGATGTGCACTCGACCTGGGGTTGCAGCCTGGTGCAATGTTGATCCATCCCCCATGGGGCATCAAGCTGGATATCACAGGGATCGGGACTAACATTCGGTGACCAGGACTTAAGTGGACTTGGTTAAACGGTGACCAGGACCATTCATCATTCCCCGCATAGATATGATGTCGTGAGGGCCCGGGGTTTCAATAGCAAAAATACAACTGCGAGGTTGCTACGCCAAGAAGTATCACCATTCATTGCATAAGACAACAGAACACCCGTTGTTGAGAGCCCACGCGTTGCTCCTTGCTACGTATACGTGGTGGGGTGGCGTACAGAGTCGTCGGGGGGGTAGGGGGGGGATGGGCACTGTGCCACACAGAGTTGGGGGCTTACATGCATGCGTTGATGACGTGTATTCGTCGCACCAAAGATGGGAATATATACAAATATAGCAAACTATTCGTCAAATAACTTGATAACAAACTACGAAAATTAAGAAAATCGCATCAAATTAAAATGACCCGTCTACAAAAGCCATTTGTTAAAAATCTTCGAAACTAGAATTCTTTATGAAAATAAAATACTTAAAGCTTTGCACCTTTTGCGTGAAGCATGGCAAAAACAATGTTTGCTAACTCTTATGGAGCTGCTTTTAAAAGAGAAGTGCTAACATCAGAGTTTACTGCAGGCACTACAGTTTCTGGCGTGACAGCCTGAGCCTCGGTCGTGGCAGCACGGGCTTGTGCCTCGGCAACAGGAACAAAATATTCTGCCTGCTGCGCGTCTGCTGTCTCGGTGGAGTAACATTCATGACAGGTGTGGTCATCGTGACAGCAGACAGGATGTCCTCAACCCCGAATCCCGAACAGAGGTTATACTGATAAGGGGCGTGTGTCGGCACTTCTTCAGTTGCCAACTCAGCAGTTTCACTAACATTCGCTGTGCCACTCGGTCCAGCTTCATCTGCATTCAAAGAAACTCTCCCACGCTCTGCCATCACCTCTGCCTGCGTGTCAGAAAAATATCTACTATCTTTAGGAATATTCTGCCGTGCCTCGTAAACCCGCCTAGTCTGCTGTTCTTCAGTGTCAGATACGTCAGATTCTTCGTATGGCATTTGCCTGATCTGAGTGTTCGATTTCACAATCTGGTTATTAAAATACCTGCACAGACAGTCAGATTCAACAATGTTAAATTCCAACGATACAGATGCGAAACTCAAGATGTGAAATTCTAAATTCGCGATATGGCTCTAGAAGTTAGAATTTATACCTGGATCGATCGAAGTAGGAGGTCGAACTAGGGAACAGGACGTTGGTGATGACCGTGTCCACAGTTAAGGCGGGCATGATAACCATCTTCCACAGACTCTCACAGCGCTCCTCCGAAAGTCCTCGCCCGTCAGTGATGAAGTCGGTACAGAACACGTACTTACCAGACCGTACCATGCCTTTCAACGTGGACTTAAAGCTCGCAAACTTCCACTTGATGCGGAAACGTCGAAAAATAGGAAAAAAGGTTATCGAGGAATAGATAAGTGCATAATGGGGAATAGAAATTCCGTCCTGTTTTTGGGGAATAAATTTGTGACACAAGCACATGCGTGTAATATCACCGTTTGTATTATTTTGCCCCCACCCCACCTCTGTTCACTTGGTTATTGCAAACATGAGGAAGCCTCCGAAAAAGTACGGCAGGGAGTGCCTTTCTTGCGACAACGGCGGGTATCGTTGTACTGTTGAACACACTGATGGTATGCATTTTATTGTCCTCTATTCAAGAAAGAGGACAGGATATTCAGATTCTCCATCAAAAATGAAAGGTGCGTTGCCCTTGCTTTCCACGGTTCCCTTGTACAGTTGACTACATATATAATAAGTGTTAGGAACAACTTTTTTTGCGCAAGCAAGATTACGGGGCTTTCATTGAACCAGATACGGGGCTTTCGTCGAACCAGATACGGGGCTTTCAGTGAACCAGGTACCATACGTGGCTTTCATCGAACCAGATACGTAATTCTACGCGAGTTCCTGACCACGATACCGAGTGTGCAGGCAATTCTACTTAAATTAGAAAGGGTTGGAAGCAAGATCCGTTCGGAATCTAGGATGCTGGACGGTTCTTGTGAGGGGGGTAATGGGCGTGATTCGAGCCAGCCAACTCGACTCACGCCCAACAAGGACGCATCCTGCACTGCATGAACATATCACGCATATCATATTAGCATAATAAACACATACTGACCGTTTGGCAGTGCAATTTCACCTCTAGCGGAAACGCGGATGTCGACCGCGTCCACGTTTCCGCTAGGCGCTTCTTCCCTCATTCGCGCGCTCGTTTGCAAGAGAGCCTGGGCAACGGATGAGGGAAGCGTTAGCAAAAATAGTATTTCGTATGCGTTGTTTTCCCTAAACAAATTGCACAAACTGAACGGTCAACCACACATCTCGTTGTGGGATGACGCGTTCATTTGGCGGAAGCGGGTGGAATTTAAGGAATTTGAAACCCGCAATAGTTGCGCTATGGGGTTTCATCTTCTTTGCGAAACGGGTACCCACATCATACTAAGTATGAATATGTGATAATATTTTGAAGCAAAAGATTACTCAGATTAGTATACAATCTTAGAGATCTGTATTTCGCTGGACAGGGGCACACTTCCGGAGAGAAAGCCTTCCGCCTTTAGTTAAAATTGCATGTTTAACAAATCAGACAGTGAGTATTTTCTCTAAGTATTTTCAGACGGTAATACTTAGTGTTGTCTCGCGTGTTGTCACCAAGCCTTAGAAACTCACGATCTCACTCCCAAAGTGACCAAAAACCGTTCGATCGCCGATCGTTCGGTTTTTGGTCACTTTGGGAACACGTCTGAAAATACTCAGTGTTGTCTCGCGTGTTGTCACCAAGCCTAAACTCGCGATCTTACTCCCAAAGTGACCAAAAACCGTTCGATCGCCGATCGTTCGGTTTTTGGTCACTTTGGGAACACGTCTGAAAATACTCAGTGTTGTCTCGCGTGTTGTCACCAAGCCTAAACTCGCGATCTTACTCCCAAAGTGACCAAAAACCGTTCGATCGCCGATCGTTCGGTTTTTGGTCACTTTGGGAACACGTCTGAAAATACTCAGTGTTGTTTCGCGTGTTGTCACCAAGCCTAAACTCACGATCTCACTCCCAAAGTGACCAAAAACCGTTCGATCGCCGATCGTTCGGTTTTTGGTCACTTTGGGAACACGTCTGAAAATACTTTGAGAAAATACCAGACAGGTCTTTGCAACCAAGCCGACTTCAGTTCTCACATAAACGTACTGTACGGTTTACGCCCTCCCGAATCTGGAATTCACGGCCGTGAATATTTCACTGCACGTATGTATACCCCACACTGTTTGCGAGTAAATTAGATTGGGAAAACATTTTCCAACGTTCGTAATGCACATAGATATACCATTTAGACTCTTAGGTAGGAGTTTTTTGAGCTCTTGACTGAGCCGTGGCCGCATCAGCTCAGTTTGCAGTCGCGACTGCGAGCTAAGCTGAGAGGCCCTTCACTTTCATGCACATCGCATCAAAACTCAAACAGCGGAGGGGTTCTCGTGCGTTCTAGCGCACGATACTTGGCACCAATATTGCTAACAGCAATATTGGTGCACCCTCAAACGCACAACCTCTGATGTAAGCTATGCGCAAAACGCGTGCTACACATCATGGGTTTGGGTACATGCAAACCCAAACCCAAACATGCCAAACAGCAAAGGGCTTCCCGTGAGTTCCAGCGCCCGTAACTTTGCAAAAGTATTACTAAGATATATATATTTTAGTTGCCAAAGGCCCAAGGCCTCAAAAGCCTTGTGCACGAAGCCATCAATTTATTTCTTTGGAGATTTATTGGGTTTGTGTTCGAGTTTACCCAAACCCAATACATGCCAAACTGAAAAGCAATTCCCGTGCGTTATAGCGCGCGAAACTATGCACAAATATTTACAAGACACATATCTTTCAGTTCTCAGAAGCTCAAGGTTTGAGATAACTTGTTGGCAAAACCATCAATTTATTTCTTTGGCAGATCTATTGGGCTTGGGTTCGAATGTTTCCAAACCCAATACATGCTAAACAGCGAAGGGCTTCCCGTGCGTTCTAGCGCACGTAACTGCGTAGAAATATTGCCAAGATATTTATCTTTGATATGTTCGAAGCACAAGGTCTAAGAAAGTCTGTGCACAAAATGGTATTACTATCTCTTTGACACAGATTTTAGCGTGATATACAAACTCATAAATCTGGGTCAAAGAAATAATATGTTAACTTCGCGCACAAGCTATCGCAAACCTTGCACTTCAGAAAAGTGAAATATATGCATCTTATCAATATATTTTGCAAAGTTACGTGCGCTGGAACTCACGGGAAGCCCTTCGCTGTTTGGCATGTTTGGGTTTGGGTTTCAAACCCAAAAGGCATCATGCCAGCACGCGGCCGTCTTTAATATACTCAACGGCTTGCCATATGCTCTTGAGGGTGCACTGATATTGATATGAACAATATCACTGCCAAGTTTCGTGAGAAGATTCTCACGAAAACCCCTATTATGCAAAGCCGCAAGTGGTTGAAACCATCTCACACCGCACCAACTTAGCTTGCAGTCGCGAAGGCTAAGCTGATGCGGTTGCGGATGGGGCCAATCGATAGCTCAAACGAAAGGTATTCACCTAATGAATACAAACGCTTTAGAATCGAATGGTGGAAAAAATTATGCGTCATGCTACATGCAAAAAATTGTTTAGAAGAAGGGGGTGTGCCAGACGCAAAATATTGCACACGCTGAACCGCTTGCGCTTGTACCTCCGGCGCGGGGTACCAGTGATAGTTCATAGTACAAACGATAGATGGCATGGCTCGATGGCATGTGACATATAATCTATTCCCCAAAAACAGGACGGAATTTCTATTCCCCATTATGCACTTTTCTATTCCTAAATCATTATGCTACCCGAAAAATATCTGCCTTTACGAACAAATTGTACTTGGCCAACTCCATCCTTCCTTTCAGCTAAAATGAAACGTAAAGAAGGTACGTATCCAGCCCAGCCTTGATGTATGCTTCGCTGACGTTCTTGTTCCGAATGATGGCGTCCTCCAGTCTCTGTACATTCTTATGGCAGTATCCAATCATCCCGAAACGTGTGTGTACCTTATTTTTGTATGTAAGATATTTGACGACCAGATTCCAGTTCGACTGACGGTTGACACCCTCCCATCCGAGTGCAGACTTCAGGCGGGCAGCGTGAATGGCTTCCTTTTTAATGTCCGCGCCGCCGCAAGCACACTGCGCGTGCCAGTGGCCTTCTTCATCCCCTTGCTCGTACACACACGTCATGCAATCCAAGGCCCCCTCCAGATAATCAGCATCCTTGTGGAACTCGTCCTCAGGTAAATCTGCACCCGGTTTCGAATACGTGATACTGAATTCGTGATAAGTATCTGCAGCTGGCTGCTTTGTTTTGGGTGCTCGCATGGCTTTGCCGCGGGTAGAAGTGGTCCCATTATGATTACGATATGCTGACTTCCGCGCTGCTGCTGTCCGTGCAGGTCGTGGAATAATATCGAATCCAGAATCATCATCGTCGTCACTGTATACATCCAGGTGAGGTTCTTCCTCATCAGCGTCTTCATCTTCGCTGCTAAGTACGGGGGTTTGACAACCGTACACATGTCCGTTTCTGTCGCATCTGCGTTCAATTTAACCGGTGCGTCAGTGACATAATACATTTTGGCGGCGCACGAATTCTGCAATCTTCGTTTGGCAGCGCACCTTTTAATGAAAGGGATTCCCTTTCCGCCAGCAGTATTTCTTGCAGGGTGCCACCGGTAATGGCAAAGGTCGACTCCTTCACGTCGAACACGCAGACAGTCTGCTTGCAGAAAAATGTAAAGGTGTAGAAATGTCCATCATAATTTCTGTATTCGACTTGTACTTGCTGTGAATTGTACAATATGTTTTGATCTCTGCCGTAAACTGATGTTTCTTGCTCTTGTTTAGTAACATCGAGGCCCCTTCTAAGTATATCTGCTGTGAAAACTACGATGTCGGTACCTGCAATGTCGGTACCATTATTGTGGGAGGACTGCTCCTCACAAGGCACTTTAACTACTGGTGGGGGTCATGCTAGCTTTTTCAACGGCGAGGTCCTTTCTCCCGAGAACACCTGGGTCACCTCTGAGCATTTTCCATCCTCCGCCGCCCTCCCACCCATTCCCCACGAGGCCACTGACCTCTTGTCCCTGCTATCCGACTGGAAGAAAGCTAAGTGGAATGTGGAGAGGGCAACTATGGAAAAAGATCTTGAGGATAATATCCGCGCCGTGGGAAAACAATCCTTCCGCACCTTTTTTCCTAGACCTACTTAAGCAATTGCTTGCGGCTTGTGGGTGGAATTTCAAGAGCAATAAGTTCTACACGCGCCAGCTCAATCTGGAATCTTTTTATAGGAACTACAAGCAAGTTACCGAGGACTACACCGTCCAAGCCGATCGTCGACGGTTCGTCGTCATATACACCACCCCCGCCAAGCTAAAGCAATTCCTTGAATTTAACATGCTCCAACGGGACGACGTGTACAAGCTCTTGTGGAATGGCTATCCTGTGGAGTCCGGCGGAACTGCTGAGAACCGCGAGTACATATTGTGCTACCTTAGCATCAAGTCCCACGAAGACGCGGTTGCTAGTGAAATTGTCAATTGCCCTCTACTAGAAGCCATATACCACTTGTACCATGCGGTTTGGTGCCCGCGCACCTTTGGGCTTGACCACGCGTTTGCCTTCTACAACGCGAACTTCCGGTTCCCCGATCTTGTGAGCTGGCTTTGCACTTCCCACCGCATAGCCCCCA
This sequence comes from Cymbomonas tetramitiformis, assembly GCA_001247695.2. Lineage (NCBI taxonomy): Eukaryota > Viridiplantae > Chlorophyta > Pyramimonadophyceae > Pyramimonadales > Pyramimonadaceae > Cymbomonas > Cymbomonas tetramitiformis. The sequence goes on from LGRX02028032.1 coordinate 12,275, forward strand.
CACCCGAGGTCGCGACCTACATTGCAAACGAAGGGTCAAACGTACTAGTGCAAAGCACGTGCTACGCGCACTGTCAACGAAAAGTTAACGAAAAAGGGTTTTCTTTCGCAAGGACGAGCACTACGAGACATTCAAGCGAGACGTAGGATACCTTCGACGCATGTTTGATCCAACCCAAAACGACGGCAACGAAGATGCTATCGCGAAGACCGCCCTGCGCTCCCTTGTGGAAAAGTATGACCAGCTCGACGAGGAATATATCACGTCGTGGTTTGTTACTAACTGGACTGCAAAGTGGGGAGGCTGGCGGGATGGGTTCCTACCCGCGGGCAAGCCCACACATACGAACATGGTCGAGTGCAAACACTACTTGTTGCAGCTGTTCCTAACTAAACGACAGTGCATGCCTTCGTGTGCCTTTCACCCATAAGTTTTGACATACATGCACCAAGATAGCGTGTGCAACGAGAACAACCCTATGAAGCTCATCGCGGATATTCATGTAAAAACGTGGAGGGAAGCCCTACTCATCTACGAAGGCAACTCACTCGAGTACTCCACGAAAATAACCTTGAAGCTAGGTGACGCGCTCTACGTTGTGCCATCTATATCTACATGGAGTTCCCTTGAGGGGACTACTGCTGTCGAGAAAAAACGGATGATATTCAATGCCGCGACCAAGTTCGTGGCGTTGCTAAGGAACCCTGAGGAGCCACCCGTTGGGGCGACCACTTTCGATGGGATGCACGGCGTGTATTCCGCTTTTCTTGTGCTCCGTGAATTGGAGGTCTCTGCTGGACCGTTTCACTTCTTCTCTTGCTCCTGCCACGAATACTGCGTGGGCAAGTGTTGCGAGCACTCCCTCGCCTTCGGTATCCACAAGGACAAGTTCAAGACCCCCATGGACAGGAACTTCGAGCTCATTGGTCGCCAGCCGCAAGTAGGGCGCCCACCTAAGCCAAGACACGCGCTAAAGAGACAACCTGGACCTAATGAGAAAGTCTCTCTTCAAATCAAGCGGAAACTCGCCGCTCGATCGCGAGCTGGACCCTCGACTGTGGAGACCGAAGAAGAAGATCTGCAACCTTTGGGGTCGCAAGCTCCCTCTAACCGTTTGCAATGCTCGATTTGTGGAAGTGCTGCGCTGGGAGACAATATGCTCCTTTGCGATATTTGTGACAAGGGCTTTCATATTCACTGTCTGAGAGCGGTGTTACCTGACATTCCTGAAGGGTGCTGGTTCTGTGGGACCTGTCAATACAACATTAACACGTTCCAACCAGATACGGATGCCAGGACGACAGAGACTAAGACGACATGCAATAAAGGCAATAAAGGCAAGAAAGTCATCGCAAGCATGTTATCTCTAGCAACTCTAGTGCAAGCAACTCTAGTGCACTAACAGAACACTTAAGAACAGTTACAACTCTGAGTGTAATAGTTTCCCAATTTAAGTTACCATGATGCCGCTTAGTTTCCCAATTTAACCCCTATCGAGCGGATGGAACCTTTTGCGAAAAACATATATTTTACGAATCCATTGTGTTCGTGGTATATGGTATCATGCTAGGTGCACGAGATTCGACATATGCTCCACAACCCATAGAAGGTCATGTCGAGCTATTGCATGCATGCGCACATGATATCTACAACGTTATATCGACAATAGGTGCTAACTGGGCAGCAATCAAGAAAGTTTGGCCAGACCAAGATGACCGTAACAATCTGGAGTGCACGTTCCATTGGGGGCAGAACTTACATAAGATCGAATCTCTTATTCCATCAGATCTCCATGCCGGGCGCAAAGACCTGTTACAGCGATGGATTCACTCTACTCCCGAGGCCAAGGTGTCCTGTGAAACTGCCATCTTCGCCTGGTATGCTGAGAAGTGCGGCAGGTCGAATCAGCCAAAATTGAATGCGTACTTCGTTTTCCAAATACGGCACGCGCAGCACATTCTGACGCAATTCAAGGATCAACCCGAAGACATGACCGCCGAAATCCAACGACCGCTTGTATGCCTTGCGGAAAGCATGCACGCGAAGTGGAGATCGTGGGGGGCATACTACTCCACCTTGTTGGAGTCGGTGGAATTCGATAGCCTTATGCAGATTCGACAAATTTGCCTGGAGATGAACCGGCAGAACTCTACAAAGCACTTGTTGTGCGTGCAAGGTCGTATTCGTTCATTGGAGGATAAGTGGGTTAAAGGCGTCCTTACTCAGGCAGAGTTTGCAGATGGTCGCGAATTAATGCAAACAGTTCGTGCTGGCGCGACAGGATGGCTTCCACAGAGGGGCATCCCTGCAACGGACACCCACCGTCCAGATAAGGTAAACCATGGGGGGGTTTCGCGCAAACGCCCTGCGGAACTTCCCTCCGAAGGCGTCGCCTCCAAGAAGACGCGCACTGCCTCGGCGGTGCCACCTGCCTCTGCGGCAAGACCTACCTCGGCGGCAAGACCTACCTCGGCGGCACCACCTACCTCGGCGGCAAGACCTACCTCGGCGGCAAGACCTACCTCGGCGGCAAAACCTACCTCTGCGGCACGTCGTCCGGAGCGTGCTTTAGTTCGCGTTTACCCGGAAGCTGGTGGGGACTTCCAACCTTCCCTGCTTCACGTCATGCGGGCAGACACTAACGGTAAATGCTATGGACGAAAGTCTAATGGTTCTCGCCACGACATCCCAATCGCGAAAGGGCAGCTGACTATTGGGTACACCGGAAGCTTGACCTATTATTTTCCAGCAAAAAACTTAACTCTTCGAAAGGGTCAAGTTCGCGAAGTGAGGACCACTCCCCCGATCCGGAGGATTATATTCTGTTCGTGGAAATGTGTTCAAAACCCATGGTATTGTTGTCACGTTTCGATGCCTGGACTGCCCGAGGGGGGGGCGAACCGTGTACCAAACCTTCTTGTTGCACCGGACACAAAGATCCTGGAAAGTGAGGAGACTCGTCTCTGTTCTCTTGGTGTTTGCGTTGCCCATGAGGATGTGACCCCAGAAGAGGCTCGAGGACATCTGGTGAGTTCGGAGAATTCGGAGATGGACGTGGAGGAGAGACTTCGCAACGGTGTTAAGGTGAAAGCCAGTGGCAAGGGTTTCATGACGAAGAAGATAGAGAATTTCTATAAGGCGCTCCACGGCATGGTTAAGACCGATAAGCTTGCACTGACTCAAATCCGGAAATGTGTTCCTGGTGGTGCAACCGTGTATAACTTCCGAGTTTGTCACCCCGATTCCGATGGCCGTGAATACCTCTTGGAGTTTGGACGAGAATACCGTTGTTCGTGTCCGTGTTTTCGAGATATGGCGAGGACCCGACCTGCTCCCTGCAAGCATTTCCTTTGGCTGTACTCCGAGATATTCGAAATTCCGATCATTACGAGTGTGGGATACCTTCACGAGCCATCCCTGCTATCCTCAGAAGTTCGCAAAATACTGTCTTATTATCCTGGAATTCCGGACAACTTCGATCTCTAGTTGCTTAGCTAGAATACAAACGTAAACCTGTGTGGAGTTGACGGCTGAGCTACTGCGGAAGTCTGGCGCGTTAACGTTCCGTGAATGAGTAACGTGGAATGATGCCAAGTGTAAGCGGGAAGGTCCCTAAGGATGGAGAACTGTAGGACACAGTTTTTGCCGCAGCACAAGAATGGTGCTCAGAGGTAATTACTCATAGCAGCTTGTAGTGATCGAGAACACCGATGGGAAAGTCTTGCGCGAGTCGAGAAGGTGCAGTTACATTGCGTTAGTATTGAGGTGTAAGAATCGCCTAAGGAATGTTTTGCATGAGTCGAGAAGAGACAGCTACACTGCCTTAGTATTGAGGTGCAAAAATTGCCAAACTGAGTGATCGAACGGTAACTATGTTATTAGAAATTTGCTCTGAAAGGTTTCACGTGTACTTTTGGTGTGTTTGATGAAAAGTGATTGTCTTTGACGTATACTCTTAAAGCCTCTGATAAAAAAAAGAAATCCATGAATACAAAGGCATTTCGTCCATGCAAAACCGGCCCACAAGCGTAAGATTTCCTTTTTTCAAATTTTGCTAATTTTGCTCTACGCTAGATTTCAGATTTCATTTTTTGGAATGCTTGATTTCAGATTTTTTACATCTGTCATTTCGCTCTACGTTAGATTTCCTTTTTTCAAATTTTGCTAATTTTGCCAATTTTGCTCTACGCTAGATTTCAGATTTCCTTTTTTGGAATGCTTGATTTCAGATTTTTTTTCATCTGTCATTTTGCTCTACGTTAGATTTCCATTTTTCAAATTTTGCTAATTTTGCTCTACGCTAGATTTCAGATTTCATTTTTTGGAATGCTTGATTTCAGATTTTTTACATCTGTCATTTTGCTCTACGTTAGATTTCAAAACCCCCCCCCATATTATTGTTGTGGGGTTCGGTGTAAAATTTTTACTAACAACAAAACAATTACAAATAAATTCGTTTGGGAAACAGTTTTGACAATCGTACACGATTGTCAGAACTGTGTATCGCGTATTCATTAATAATTTCTATATAGCCCGTATAGACCGGACTAGGAAAGAATGGGAAATGATCCTCCTAAAGGCCTCAAGCGATTTAAATATTGCCAAGGAGGGCATGGGCCGATGCAAAAAATCACAGGGTTACTGCCTGACTCACGTTTGACAATCGTATACGATTGTCAAGCTCTGTCGTTGGGTTCGTCTCTGTGACGCACGTTTGACACTCGCATACGACTGGGTTATACCCCCTGAGTCCCTGGTTAGGGGGGGAGGGGGGAGTCAGTGTATATTCCTTAAGTATGAAGAAAAAATTTAAAATTTCTTAAGTATGTGAAAACGCAGGCGTCGACGCGGGCCGACGCGTTACCCTCCTTAAGTATGGGCTTAAGTATGGGAGCCCTATTTTGCGAAATCTTAGAATGTTAAGAATGTTTGGTCCGTCCGTCCGTCCGTCCGTCCAAAAAATTGTCTTGGACGGACGGACGAAATCTTGGACCGATATTAATCCCCGCTGGGAAGACTGGTTGTAAACACCAGTCGTAGGTATCAAACCACCCGCTTTGTTGGTGTACTCGTCCCCAGGAGCGTATTCTATGAACACATATTCGTGTGGGAAGTTTTGCACATTATCTGCGGTCTCGGAAAAGGTGTTAGGAGTTGAGATGCGAGTTTCTATCGGTGGAGTTGGAGAAAGGTAAAAGTCGGAAACTTTTCGTTGGCGGGCAAGGGCACGCGTAGGACGTGGTGCTTGACGGTTGACACGCCTTGCCTTGCACACGCGCTTGCTTGGACATCTTGGCATATTATACGGGTATTTGAGAGAGAGAGAGAGAGTAGTGAGAGAGAGAAAGATGGAAGAGCAATGTGAAAGTTTCGATACTGAACTTTTTGAAAAAGTGTTGAAATGAAGACGGCGTGGTGTCGAATGCGAGATGGGCGCGAATGTAATCATGACATTCGATGGTGTCACTTAGAAATTTAATCCAAATCTAACCGAGAAAGAAACTTAATCCAAAAAGGTCAAAAAGTTAATCCAAAAACAACCTTTTCCCGTTGTGGATGCCCATGGGTCGGGAGTTGCGTGTTAAGAGGGCTGTTAGCACTCTCTACGCGCCCCCGGACCCGCGACGAGTGGTGGCATCATGCCGATGGGTCGGGAGTTGCGTGTTAAGAGGGCTGTTAGCACTCCCTACGCGCCCCCGGACCCGTGGCGTCACCGAGGTACGGTGTGGGTTGCGGTGTGTATGGTAGTCGCATGGGAAGTGCGCAGTCTGTTGGTGACGGCTGCGATGTGGGGACAGCTCCCTGGACACGCGCCCGATCCTTAGGGGCTCCATGTGATAGTGGGCGGTACCGTATGGGCGACGGTGTGCATGGTGGCAAGGCGCCCGGTTGTAGAAGGTTGGGATGTTCAATGTGTGGGGACAGCTCCCCGGGCACGCGCATGTAACCCGAGGTATGTTTTGTGGTGGGTTGCAGGGTAGATATCTTCCGCGGAGGTGACTCGGCCCGCATTGGGAATTTACTTCGGCCACATTTCGGCCCGTCTCGGCCCGAACCCAAAATTGCCCGCAAAATTTTAATTTTAAGTATGACAATTTGTCAAAAATCGATAAAATTTTGGAAATTTATCGATTTTCCCCTCAATGCGACTCGGCCAATCCGCAACTTTTCCTTCGGCCCGCCTTCGGCCCGGGCCTCCGTGACACGGCCCCGGGCCGGCCAATCCCAGGAAGATATCTTCCCTGCGGGGCACATTAAAAGCTAGTAAAAATACTCATTCACCCTAGAACATGTGTGTGTGTGTGTGTGTGTATATATGGATATGTGATATAGCGAGAATGTACCAACCCTAATTCAATTACATAATAACAGCCTCCATACTGTACACTGCGTATAAACGTAACCTTTTAGACATATCCATTTATATTCGGACGTTCACTCGTAACCTTAACAGTACCACTGGACTATCTAAGTATTAAAATCTCAAAATCAACTAACTTTTTCGACGCTTTCCATTCTTCATTTCTGAGTTCTCAGCGCTTTCCATTTTGCATTTTTGAGTTCAGAACGTAAATTGCATTTCTCAGTTCAGTCTTCAGAATGTCAATGTGACACACACTTAAATTTCCACCGAGTGCCAAGACGAACGCAGCGTGAAATGATACGAGGTTGTGACGTGTCCCTTTACCTGGTCGGTGCGTTCCGACTTCTCTCGTCACTATCTCTGCACCCTACTGTGATAGTTAAGCTATCATATATCAAGGCACCTAATCGGTTGTGCCGATATTCCGATATATCGATATATCGGGAATGTCGGTATCGATCGATATGGTGTTGCACACATATCGGAAACATCAGTATCGATCGATACGGTCGTGAGGAATATCGATATCGATCGATCGATCATAAGGTGACATATATCAGTGTCGATCAATCACCAGTTTGCAACATATCGGAATCGATCGATACCGATCGTGGGATTAGCATATCAGAATGCATCGATGTATCGATATATCGAAAATCGATCCTGCAACGTAATGTTCTAGGGTGATGATGGGAGACTATTTTGGATCCAACGTATCTTTCATCGAGCGATCGTTCAAGCTCCGATCCGAGGATTTTCATTGGATGGCGGTGTGCCGAAAAATTGGATGGGCGGGGGTGAGGGTGAGGGCTCAAAACCACCTCCTGCTCAATCTGAGTCAGAGGAGATGGATGAATTGAGGAAATACTTTGCCTTCCCTGATGCCAAGCCAGATGTAGATCCTATGGTGTGGTGGAAGGCTCACCTTTCTGAGCTTCCCAACCTGGCTCGCATGGCACGTCAGTTCCTGGTTGTTCCTACTACTTCCACGGCAGGTATCGAGCGGGCTTTCTCGGCTGTGAGCAGCATGCACGGTGACTTACGCAAGAGTTTGCAGGAAGGCACGATCCAGCACACACTTATGGCAGCAATGTAATAGCAACTTATTGGTACGTAAGTAATAAGTCAAATTATAACTTGTTTTTGTGTGGCGGGGCCAATTCTTGAAATGCTTGTGTTGCGTGCATATCCTGGTGGTTACTATCCCACAGTCCTTGTGGGAGGACCAGATTTGAATGTGGTCCTCCCACACGGACCTATTTTCAAATAATTTAATTGGGCATGCCAACCAAAATTGGAGGTGCGCCCAATGAAAGGTGGTCTACTATACATGGTATATACTTAGTTAGACGATGCCTGGTTTGTTTGGCCTGGATCCGCCTCATATATAAGTGCGGCGTGGCTTCTAGTTTCTGATTTCCAGAAGACATGTCTTCCTCAAAGACATATGTGGAGGGCAACAAGATGCATAGAAGGTATATGGGGTATCTTCCGTATATTTTTTTTGTTTTTTGTATTTCTTTTTGAAAAAACTTTTAAAAATCGCGAAAAAAACAAAAAAAAACATATAAGGTGCACAATATTGGGGATAATTGCATGGTGAAGGTAGAAGTGCAAAAAAGAAAGTGGTCTGTTCGGGAGAGGGGCAAACGTACCAAGTTACTAAGTTAAAACGGCCGGCAAATTTGGTAGAAGAAACTGCTCTTGTTTTAGAGCACCATCCCTCCTAGCAACGGTCGAACAGTCGATCACGCGCGCATGTCGCGTGAGGCGTGATGACTGCACGATGATACCGCGGATAGCAAACCCGGAAAACCTGCCAGCGCTGCGCTGCGCTGGTGATGGCGTGTGGTCGCGGTCGTGGTCAGGCGTCATCGTCAGCTAGCAACCTAGCATTAGCATCGCATCGCATCGCATCGCATCGCATCGTCAGGCCCAGCGCAGGGGAGTGAGCACCGCACCGCCCATCGACATGACCGTTCGAGTTTGAATTTTATTAAACGTTGAAGTGAAATTTGCATCTCCTACGCACCACTTCTACACCTGCATCCAACTCAAGTCCACTGCAAGGCTCTATATCGATATGTCCGATAACCGACACTATCGATATATCGTAGTTATCGCCGATTATCGGATTGCAACATCAAAATATCGATTGTGTAGCGTTCGGTGTTCCACAGCAAGGCAAGAAAACTAAGTAAGTGCACGTAGAGCAGTGCTGTATTTTATGCTAAATAGTTTTGTAAAAACTGCCAGTATGCAACCTTCGGGTAAAACCTATTGTGGATATTACATATACTGGGCTTGTATTTTGTTCATGTATCCTCGACCTCGTTCGCGCCCTACAAAATAAGAAAAGTTCCAAGGGCTTGGACGACACGGTTCCAAACGCCCGGAACCATAGTGAAAATTTATCACAAACTTTCAAGCCTTTGGAATGACCCTGGAATTTCAAAGTGATGCTTTTGGGATTTGTCGGTTTGGTCCCATGGAGTTCCAAGCCGACGGTCCAAAGGCTTGGAACACTTTCTTTTGTCCTATGGGATTCCAAGCCGTCGGAATGGTGTTGTGTGATATCGCATGAGTGAAGTCGGATGTCAATCAAGTAGGGGTCCAGGCCGTTGGACGTTGTATTCCACCGATTCCAAGCCGTTGGAAAATTTCAGTCTGAAGTCTTGAGAGTATTCAGAGTCTAAACCCGGCGGTCCAAAGGCTTGGAACTTACACAGTTTTCTTCCAAGGGCTTGGAACCCGCTCCATCTCCAGTCCCTACGCAGTATGGACTCAAGCTCGAATGTTCCAAGCCCTCGGAAGCCCCAAATGTGAGGTCCGCAGTCTCAAACCAGGGGTCCAAGGGCTTGGGACCCTCCCCATCTTCAGTTCCTGCGTAGCCGGGGCGCCAGTTCAAAGGTTCCAAGCCTTTGGAACCATCCAGAAGTTTCTCACAGTCTTAGTCCCTCCCATCACGACAGTGGGCTCAAAAATTCCAAGCCTCTGGACCCCCTGGAGTCCAAGCCTTGTCGGCTCGAAGACCGTAGAGCTCCTGGAGTCCAAACCCCTGGAGTGTCAGTCTTTTCCAAACGAAATCCGAGCCGCTGGAACCTTGGTTCAGACGACATCCGGGCCGTTGGAACCGCGCGTCCGGCGGGTGTCCAATACGTGGGAACCATCCCTAGAATTGCCGTTAAATAGTCTTAGCCTCTACCCATCACGACAGTGGGCTCAAAAGTTCCAAGCCTCTGGACCCCCTGGAATCCAAGCCTTGTCAGCTCGAACAAGACCGTAGAGCTCCTGGTGTCCAAGCCCCTGGAGTGCCAGTCTTGTCCAAACGGGATCCTGGCCGTTCGAACCTTGGTTCAGACGACGTCCGGGCCGTTGGAACCGCGCGTCCGGCGGGTGTCCAATACGTGGGAACCATCCCTAGAAGTACCGTTAAATAGTCTTAGCCTCTATCCATCACGACAGTGGGCTAAAAGTTCCAAGCCTCTGGACCCCCTGGAATCCAAGCCTTGTCGGCTCGAAGACCGTAGAGCTCCTGGAGTCCAAGCCCCTGGAGTGCCAGTCTTGTCCAAACGGGATCCTGGCCGTTGGAATCTTGGTTCAGACGACGTCCGGGCCGTTGGAACCGCGTGTCCGGCGGGTGTCCATTATGGGGGACCATCCCTTGAATTACCGTTGAATAGATACGCTTTGGGAACTTAGTTCAAACAGAGTCCAAACGGTTGGAAGCCACTGGAACCACGTTCCCGGCCCCCGGAACATTCATACATGTTCTTTCGAATTCAAGCAAGGTGAAAGCCTTTTGGGATCTCTGTACGACACAGTATCTGTATAATACAAATTATATACACTGTACAATGGTGTTGCGGGTGATTCAGCAATGTTTTAAGCATAATATAGCAATTTGAGAGCTACATCAAGGGTTGCAATAACTTTGATACCGGTATCTAACTAATCTTCGTCATCGGAAGAGCTACAATCGTCAACATCTCCGACAAAAACGACGTGGCGGTCTAGCATGAGGGCGAGGACATCTGTCCGTTCTCGAATGGCGACTGGTACAACGTTACCCTCGTGCTGTGCAAACCTCTTAGGCATCCACGGGATGGGCGCCACTACCACTTGGTTGTCGATTTTCTTCGCTTCGATAAACGCGTCCTTGGTCTCCCACGGCATATCGGTGCGCAAGAAGATATTTTGCGTGACCGGATCGGAAAGAGCGGCTGCTAGGGGAAACCATCTACATTTTACCAGAATGTACGTGTCGGTGTCCGCGACAAGCTTAAAGATCTTCAGAATTTCGCCATACCTGCCATATGAAATTTTTTGAGTATACACGAACCCCTTTTGAACCCGGGTGGACCAATATTGGAACGCCAATGGACGGCTATTGGAACCCGACTGGAACCCGACTGGAACCTAATTTGAACCCAATTGGTATTTGAGGTCCAACCCGATGGATATGGGGTTCCGGGGTGCATCCACACGGCCGGGAAACCTTCTATAGTACAGAACCTTACCTGTCATGGTCGACGCAGCGCCCCTCATTCCAGACTTTAAAGGTAGACTTGAAATATCGATGGCAAGTGGTCTTAGTTCTGTCCTTCTCCAGCGCTCTGTACTGAAACCTACGAACTTGGACATAATCATACGCTTGCCATTTTCTCGGTGGTAAGAATAAGTAGGTCAGCTTCTTCGCCGTAAAGGGGATAACTTCTCCTGTTACGGGGCTCTTACGCCAGGTATCAGGTTGCAACAAGGTGGGAGCGACGAGGTCCGCTTGCCGGTGCGCTTGTCGGTTACGTCGCCCGCGGTGGGAGCGAGCTAAAAAGCGACGGCGATTTTGGTGCTGGTTCCTGCATGCAAGGTTCAAACGCGGGACATCACGTTCCGGGCTGACGGAACTTGGGTTCCGGGCGTGCGTAAGGGGCTTGTTGCATCAAAAAGAGGAAACGGCACGTGCTCAAACAAAGTAACGGTCAAGCTAGTATGCACACCTTTTAAAATCTCGATCAGCACGCTCGAATTCTCGGATAAGGTTCCCATACCAATCCACGTTTGCAACCAGCCATGCTTGAATCTCCTTCTTATCATCTACGCACCACCAACATCCGTTTTTTTTCTTTTAACGCATGGCACGCAGCAACAATATTTGCTGTATGAATTGGTCCAACCGGGTGGACGCCCATCGGAACCATGTCTCCATTAGCCTGGACGAATGCATGTATACAAATATTTTGAAAGCACTACGGACCTACGCGGGTCCAAACGCCCGGATATGTACTTCAGGTACACTTCCGGGCGTTTGGACTTCCACGACTTACAACAGCGTTACTGTAAACGCATACACAAGGCGGTGACCATACCTGTGGTAGGGGGAAGAAGCTTGCCTTTCCTCTCGTTCCCGGTCGCCAACATAAGGGACACCACGTTAGAAGCGCGTGGCTGACTTACGATGGGGGCTGCACCATCCGCCTTCGTCATTTGATACAAGCCCCGAACACGAGAAACCATTCGTTGCAGGTCAACCCCCTTCATCATGCTGGCACAGGGATGGGAGCGCGAATTGATGGTTCTCCGCAGGTCGCCAAAGTAGCTCTCGGGAGCAAACATCCATGTTGCGGGAGAGGGTCCTTCGTCGCGCATCTGATCTGGAATGTGCTGGAGCCGGTGCGTTGCAATGACTCAATTCTCGGGCGACAAGTGTGCTTCCATCTCGTCACGTACTTCAATTGTCCTTGCCTTCAAAGCATCCATGCCCGCTGTATCATGCTGAGCCCCAACGAACGAAGCCACATCAGTTCAGACCCGAATTCCATCGTCCAGTCGCCCGGAGGCCACTGTCCGGGCGTCCCGAACATTGGCTCTAACGGTCTTGTGATACACTAAACAAACACACCTCATAAGCAAATGTCCATCGGCTGGGAGGTATGGTTCCGGGCGGTTCCAAACGGCCGGAAACCGGAGTCCGTACGTACGTAAATCGATACAACACACAACGACTACACTCATGTGGCCTTTCATACTTTCGACCAAGAAGTCCTGCAGTTCGGATCAATACGTCCGGAGGGTTCCAGCCGTTTGGAAATAATGAGAGACTGGGTTGAAGTACTTACATCGATATCGATGGTTCTGCCCACCATCTCGCGGACCACGGTCGTATATTTCCCAACATAACGATACGTCTGCCCGAATAACTTGGGCAATTCGGTCAGAATCGAGTCGGGACGTGTGCCCCAGCTTTCCCAAATGCTTTATGAACAGGTGACGGTGTTCAAGAGCACGAATCGACTTGAATTTCCAAAATCAGCCAGAAGGCATGTGAGCGTTATTATCATGGCCGCCTCTGAGGGCCTGACCGCTCTCACTGCCCCTCGCCAACCGCCCGACACTTGACACCCCCCATTCGACTTGGTGGAGGTGCTCGCTGAGCTGCACGACGTGTGTGCTGGTCTCGACTTGGTACAGGCTGTTGAATCGCGCCATCTCTCCGATCCGATCAGCCATGAAGCCCTCGATATGTCTTCAGAACCACACTACCTTATCCCACCCCGATATGTGCGGTATAGAGCCGCCAAGGCGCGTCATTTGTGGTGCATGCACCTTCCCCAGGGGGCCATGGGGAAGGCTCTTTTATCGATACTCCGAGTTATAACCCTAAGCCTATCTTGTGGGACTCGTTATCAATGGATGCTCTCCGGGGCAAATGGGGTAAGGGACATGTCACTAGAGCGATTTTCGACGGCGAACACGATGAAGATGTCGTGTCGCCCATCTGGATCAGTGATCTATCCGGATTCGCAGCGGGCGGCAAGCCCCCCCTGGAGAGGCATATCCTACGTACCGTACTGAGCGCTATCCCCTGTCTACGCTCCGCAGGGGCGCTCGGCGAAAATCGACCATCCCACTTTGTCAAATCACCAATCTGACATCAGAAACGTGTTCCCCGCACAAAATTACCTCAAGATATCATATCCCCAAATGTCATTCCGAGTAAGTAAGGCGTTCACGCAATGCCGCCAAACCCTACATCAAGGAAACTTGCCGCATATTTTTTCGCTGGATTTTCGCTGCATGCCTGCCTGCCCCCTCACTTCCTACCCCTCCTGAAGCCTAGGCACCTCGACATCTGACCTCCAAACAAACCCCCGCCTTTTAGCACTATCATATACGATCCCGCCAAGTCCACCCCGCCCCCTAAATCGAAACTTCAAATCTCGCTCAAGATAACAATACGTCTGCCCGAATAACTTGGGCAATTCGGTCAGAATCGAGTCGAACGTGTGCCCCAGCTTTCCCAAATGTTTTATGAACAGGTGACGGTGTTCAAGAGCACGAATCGACTTGAATTTCCAAAATCAGCCAGAAGGCACGTGAGCGTTATTATCATGGCCGCCTCTGAGGGCCTGACCGCTCTCACTGCCCCTCGCCAACCGCCCGACATTTGACACCCCCCATTCGACTTGGTGGAGGTGCTCGCTGAGCTGCACGACGTGTGTGCTGGTCTCGACTTGGTACAGGCTGTTGAATCGCGCCATCTCTCCGATCCGATCAGCCATGAAGCCCTCGATATGTCTTCAGAACCACACTACCTTATCCCACCCCGATATGTGCGGTATAGAGCCGCCAAGGCGCGTCATTTGTGGTGCATGCACCTTCCCCAGGGGGGCATGGGGAAGGCTCTTTTATCGATAAGAAGCGAACTGAGGTCGTAAAACATTACCATCGGCGCCCATCCATGCGCTTACAGTGGACATGACTCCGGCGGTGACAGCAATGATGGAGTGGTGTGCCTTCAATTTCCGCGGTCTAGTTCGTGTGCCGGACTTGCGTTGCAAAAACTTTCTCCCAATAGGCCCCATATCCCGAGTCAACTTGAGCCCGGCTGTCCATTTCTTTGCAGCCGTTAAGGCCGCCGGTGGGAGGGCCCATGGAGAAGGTTTCACTGCAAGCAACCGACCCCACATACATCAGCTTACGGTAGTTGGTTCCACACGCTGGAATACGCGCGGACACCGTATATGGAACCCCTATGGATCCCCTATATATGGAAGGACATTGAAACCCCTGATAACGCCTTTGGATACCGATCGGAGCCCCATTGGAAGCCCGTTGGAACATTAGTTTTGAACCTCTATAGGGGCAACATGGATATACGTACCTGCTAGCCGTTCTGCGAGGGTACGGCGATCACTTTCATCCCTGCGTGGGATAGGTACAAGCCATCCCCTGTTCTTGTTGAAGGCCCTTGCGAAATTGCGACACTTGGCGTTCCAGTCATCGCCGAGAATTGTAGATGAGATTCGGTGTTCGTTATTGGACAAGATGTGCATGAGGTCGAAGAGCAAGTCGCGTGGCAAATTAAAGTTCGCGAGCTTTGAAAAGACACTTGATCCTTTGACCCCAGTCCGTTTCATTTTGGACTCAATGATATCCTTGTGCATCCCCGCTTCGATCATGCTAGCTGTCGTGTTTTTGTTGCAACTCCCGAACCTCCTTGTCCGTCCTCATCGCTGGCTCTTCATCTGCACAACAGTGATCGCCGTGAATAACTAGTAGCACTGGTCCAAACGGCTGGAGATATGATGCCTAACGCGGGACGTGTGTTTCCAAACGTATGGACACTGTAATGCGAACGAAGCCTTTGATGTTTGATCAAAATGCTAGTAAAGGAGGTCCAACCGGTTGGAGATGTAGTGCCGGCCGCCCGGAGGAACCACGCGTCCACACTGCCGGAATCTTTATGGCTGACGGGACCTTTGATGGTAGCAATGCAAGCAGGGTAGGTCCGCGCGGTTGGAACCATACGGCCAACGCCCGGGCCCGTACTTCCACAAGCCTGGGCCTAGGAATGATGATATGCTGAGTGAGGTAATCAAGTCCGGTAGCCCGAGAGGATCTTGGATTGGTTGGGGGATGTTCGAACTTACCTGGTCTGCGCTGTAACATCTGGGCATATATCGTCTTCTGCATGCAGGACGTTCCGCTCGTTGTTCCGACCAACCAACATTTGGAGCACCCCATCCTTGCATTTTGCCCATATACGTTGCCCGCGTCGGTCAAGCCGACATAGTCCTCAAGCACCTTGTAAAGCTTCATTCGAACAGTAAAGGGCTTGTTCTCGATCACGTCCCACACTCGACAACCGTTGGTTTCGATATCGAGAATCTCGTCCACGAACATGTTGTAGAAAAGTTGGGAATCTTTGGGTGTGCCATCAATGATGCCCCAAAGCACCATAAACGCCTTCTTGCCTCGAAGATGTGCAGGATAGTTCACCACTTGGCAGGTCATCGGTGTGACAGATCCAAGTTTGTCTTTGAACTTCTCAATGCCATCCGCGCATACGATCACCGAAATATTGCGCTTGTCCTCGAAAAAGTCTGGATCGTTGAGCATGGATCTCTGCCAGCTTCGTGATTCTGGGTAAACAACAATCCACCCGGTCATCGGATACCGCGTTCCGCATCATTGGAACCCGAGGTCCGGTCAAATAAAGCACTCGCATTCTGAAAGTGTGGATGGCAGGTGTCCTAAGTTCTATACGGTTCCAGGCGGCTGTCAGACGCCCGCGTCCAGCCGCCTGGAAACGTGGAAACTAAGCACACAAGCAGTGTGTGTATCTTACCCTGCCGGGCCGGCCCGGGGCCATGGGAGCCCCCCAAAAATCGCGCCGGGCCGCTGCCGGGCTGCTTATAAAAAATGCGCCGGGCCTATCGTGCTTGATTGAGGGGTTTCCTCGCGTTACATCTGCCCAGAATTGTCCGGCCGTTGCCGGGCCCATGCGATTTCGCCAGATGCGCAGATGGCTAGAACCCCCGCCTCGCTAATAATCGACCCGTGTTTGTTGTCCATCAGAATTTAGATGAAGCCCTACCATGCTATCGTATATGCGAGACTTTCAGTATCACACGATATACTTTCTAATAAGTTACTGCCCGCACAAAGGCCGATTTCTGCATCATTACGTACGCAACCTATATCGATTCTAACACGCACAATTTAGGTATAAGCCTTTACTTAAAAATGCTTCCAGGGCAGGCGCGGGCCGTCGCCGGGCCGTTCGTATTTTTTGTCCGGGCCTGCCGAACTGTTGCCGGGCCATTACGAAAGATATTGCCGGGCCTATCGATGATATCGGAAGATACACACACTGCACACAAGTGCAACGCGCTTCTCTGTCAACGATGGACGCATGGTTCCGCACGCCCGGAACCAGGGCTCCAGAGTTTGGAATAATCAACCGTGCTCAACCACTGTACATGCATGTTCCACACGGGGGGAACGCGCGTTCCGGGCGGCCGGACCACGGGTTCC
The DNA here is from genome assembly GCA_001247695.2 of Cymbomonas tetramitiformis. Lineage (NCBI taxonomy): Eukaryota > Viridiplantae > Chlorophyta > Pyramimonadophyceae > Pyramimonadales > Pyramimonadaceae > Cymbomonas > Cymbomonas tetramitiformis. The sequence goes on from LGRX02028032.1 coordinate 28,956, forward strand.
AACTAGGTCTGGGTCGCAATTACTCACCTAAGATCTCGGTGCTTTTGACGATTCGCTCATTTAAGTCCACCTTCTTCCACGAACGCGCCATCTGTGCCTGTTGCGGGTCCATGAAAATAGCGTCCAGTATCGTTTGCCATGGCCATCCACCAGCGAAAAATGCACTTAGCTCTTCCGGGTTGCCACTTCCCATCCACGAACATTGGCTCCTTGAATCGACCGTGGTGGCATTTCGGACACGTTGGCGCTTCTTCCGGGAGAAGGTCTGTGAAAAGAAAATTGCATTTCTGGCACACGTCGATTTCCTTGTAGCTCGTCATGAAGTCCTTGAAGAATTTGAGGCAAGCTCGATTCATAGTTGTGGGGCATGTTCACGCCCGCATTGCCTCCAAACGTTTCTTCGTCGACGTCGATTCCGCACATTCGACGCCGCAGAATTTCTAGGATTGTGTCAAAGTACGATTGTGTCGAGTTGTGGGTGGAGTGTGCCTCGAGCAGATCCAGTATGAAGCGATTTGCAAGGACAATGGCGTTCTCATGCACATCTTCTCCTTCCTGCAAGAATATGTAGTAACGGTCTCTCAGTCCAAACATATTCCATGCGCCTGGATGGAACGTTCATCCGGGCGCCCGGAACATTGGTTCCGTTGAGCTAGGATATACAATCTGCATGTTGGCATACAACAAACATTGTATTGAACGTACCATTCTGAATCCTGGATCTGCCCTCGAGTCGTTTTTCACGTTCTTCGCGTTCGGCGGCTTCCTCCTCCTGGATGAATGATGACATTCCGGATTAGAATGGTGCCTTAGTGGACTACTAATAATGTCCGTGTAACGCTATTTCAAATAAAGGGGTTCCAGCGGTTTGGACCATGCTCAATGCTACTTCCAGTGGAGTTCCATCGGTTTGGAAGGTACGATTTGGAACTTACCGAGTCAGATGTTTCGTGTCCATTACCCTCTCTTGGGTACATCGGGATGTACCCAAGAGGCCTTGCGCATATACGTCTCGTGGAGTCTCAATACCAATTCGATGACCATATACATAATATATGTTGTCCATAACACCTCCCTTGAGGTGCCTAACCACTCATTTGACGCCCTTTGGTTAATAGTGAGGTTAGGCGGACCGTGTTTGGATGCCCAAATTGCCCATTTTCAGATTTTCCGATTTTTTAAAGGGCCAAAATCTTGGGTACATCGCTTGGGTACATCGACTTTGAGCACCCTTATACACCATGCAGTTGGCTATTTCGACCAAACTGAAGTGTTATATAGCTAAAGTATGACCTAAAGTCAATGTGTAAACAACGGTGCACACCTCAACATTCAAAATTGCAGTTTACACGCATGTGAGTGTGCGTGCATATGTCGGAGGGGCAAACCATATTTCCTAGGTATAACGCGTAAATAACTTAGGGTTTAAATTCATAATAATCTTTAGCACATGGTGTGTGTGCACATATCCTTTGATAGTCTATCAAAATGTCTTTTAAAGGTAACTTTCCATTCATCGCTGTGGAAATGCATGCTACTTTACGAGGAGAGCGCCGACTTGTTCACGAGCTGACGACATGGCCCTCGCGGAAGTGTCTACGGGCATACGAACCCGAGAGGCGAATATTATTTCCGACTTGGCCAGTCGGGCGGGGGCGAAGTCGGGGGGCCTCCGTCCAAGAAAACACCGATAAGTGACCAACAGCAAAAGATATGCCCTGTTGGAGACGTCCGGGAGACTCAAGATGCACCGAAAAACCAACTTCAACAACACGGGTGAAAACACTTTGAAAATCAAATGTTTTTTTTTAAAGCTGGCGTGTAAGGTGTTTTCCCGCGCTTATAGTGATATATTGCGGAATCTTCACCATGCATGTGACATATCGCCGTGTTCAGCATCGAGTCGGGATCGATATATAACGGTCCCAGCTCAAACGTGATTATTCTAGTGCCTTAAATATGCAAAAAAAAACCTTGGGTACATCGCGATGTACCCAAGACCCCTTGGGTACATCCCTGTGTACCGAAGGGTAATGGACATTCGAAATCAGCCGAAGTGAAGAAGTTTTCGCGGATTTTGCGGAGCATCCGTTGGGCGGTGTCTTCAAGATGAGCATCATCCGCGTGGGGTTCTTCTTCACCAATCTCCGATCGCGAGTCACTCGCACCATCATCACTAATACCGCCGGAACCGTCACGGTCGGTACCGTCCTCTTCGGAATCGGGGCTTGTGGGGGTTGGTGGTAGGGGTGGGTGTCGGACCATATGCCGTTTTACTTGTCTTTTTTAGTAGCGAAATCGAAATCTGCATTGGCTACAAGGGCATAATATGCCGTCTGTGTTCTCGCGGTTTCGAGCCAGTCCACGCCTTCTTGGAACTTCCATCAGTATGCCTGCGAACACATTGAATGCTGCATAAAAACGTTCCGGGGGCTTGGAACCCGTCGTCCGCCGTATGGAACCCATACTCCAGCCGCCTGGACGAAAAGATATCAAATACCCGTGTCGCCCGTTTCCCTTGAAGGTTTTAGGTGTCTTCTAGTTGTCCAAGCGGGATCCGGATGCCCGGACAGGCTTGGAAACACTAAGTCCAACGACTTGGAAAAAAGTGGACTTTTTGCACATTTAAATAGACAAGGGTCACTTCTGGGGTTTATTCCAAGCCCATAAAAGTCCATTGGAATTGGACATTTGCTCTTACCCTTTACTTTCCATGGGCACGGAGCCCCAGTTCCACTCCATATGAAGCTTTCAAAATCTCATTTTTGGGAGGGGTCCATTTTTGTTGTTCTCGAAAAGACCATAGGACCAATACTCCATCGGTTTGGAAGTACACAAACATGGCCTTGGACATTTTTTGAGAAAAAAAAAGACAAGGGTCACTTCTGGGGTTTTTTCCAAAGGCATAAAAGTCCATTGGAATTGGACATTTGCTCCCTAAGGTTTGTATTTATGGGCTTGGAACTCCAAAGTGAAGCCTCATTTTTTGAAATTAAGTATGTGAAAACAAGCAACTAGGAAGCAACTAGGACCCATCCAAAGCCCTGGAACTCCAAAGTATAGCCCCATCGTTTGGCGGTCTCAGGTGTGTGATAAACGAGTCACTAGGAAGCAACTAGGCCAAAAAAAAAAAGGGAAAATAATAAAAAATCGAATTTTCAAAAAGTTGGCATATGTTTTGCCTCACCATTCTAATTATGTTGTGGCTGAAAAAAGGTTGAAAAATGTTTTTTGCGTGAATTATGCACGTATTCCGCGAAAAACCTTAAAATAGAGTTGCGACGAATTCTGTAGAAGGAATTGCCCCAAAAGAGGTAACAGTTCCGCGACAGTCAGCGTTTTCGGCAGTCTGCTATGTCTGCGGAGGAAATGACCAAGTCCGTTCCATTCGTGAAATAATCGAAAATCGAAAATCGAAATATCCAAGGTCCGTTCGACCATCCAGTGATCGGGCAAGAAATCGACGAGGACCGCCCGATTCTTGCGCCAATCGAGACAACAATAAAAAAGCGTCTGAATGAAGGTTGTTGGTACAGATCACGGCGGAGGGTGCACCCTCCGCCCGCTCACTGTGTCCACTACCCGGAGGTACAGTGGGATGTACCTAAGAGGCCTTGGGTACATCCCCTTGTACCTAAGCTAAATCGACCGTATATGACACCAAATCGAACGGTTTGGCATCGTACAACGCACCAACGTTGACCAACTCGATGCTTGACATGGGGATATATCGCGCACCCCGATGCGATCGAGAATATATACTCATTTGAACGTCATGAAATGACCATTTGACGGTTTTCAACAAAAGATATTTTAAACGTGCGCTAGTCGGCGTGTTTTTATTTTGCCGCTCTCTTTGTGTTTTGGCATCAGAGGATCCATCTGACGGGCGATTGCATATTTTTCAGGTACGAAATACAAATTGTATTACTGCCCCCCTGCGGTTCCGTCATTCCATCGTGACCAAACCTAAACAGGTTCTCTTGCTGAAAAATATGCGCCCTGAGCTCAGACAGCTAAAATATATTCTGAATGTGAGTTGGTGGCAGCCTTCATGATTATCGGTTGGGCACCGATACAAACACACGCACACACACACATATATACTGTATATCGATTGGCGGGTAGTCAATTGTGCGACAATATGACGAGAACAATGAGACATGTTGTTATCTACATATTAATAACTCGTTACCAATATTCCGGATTTGTTAAAAATACCGTACTCATTGAGACACTTTTACATCGATGGATAGCTAGCATTTGGAATAGATATAATGGTTTCCTATGGCAACCCAGCAAATGCTAGTTGCTTTTAAGTGCATATATTATGCCTAACGTGTTTGCTGCGCTTTCTGTCACCATTAAGCAGTCAAATAGAAGCCTCCGCCTCGATGTACCTAAGGGATGTACCTAAGAAAACGCAAGTTTCGAAAATCAACAAAATCTGAAATTTGCATAAGTTTAGCCCATACCCAAACCACCCAAATGAGTCAAATGCCGCCAACCACATGTTTCATGTCCTAAAGGGGTGTGTTGGGGACAACATATATCGGCCACAAGTCAGCTCGGTTGTTTTTCGCCATCCCACGGGCTGAAATGCACATGCAAAGTTAGGTACAAGGGGATGTACCTAAGCCCGGGTAGTGGACAGCTGTAGACCTTCAGAGGGATTCGAACCCTCTACCGATGGCTTCGAAGAGCTTCGGCTTACCAGTACACTATACTAATAGAGCCGTTGCAATCGAGATCTGTTGTGTAATACTAATGTTACACAAACATCTCGATTTCAATTCGATGGTTTCGACTTCGAATTTCAAAAAAATCGAATCGACCGCGCAAAAATGCATCCCTACGCCCGGAATGCGATTGGAATACCATGCCAAGCCCCTGGACTGGATCTTGTCGACCTTTGGCGGCGTAAAGAAAACAGCCCCTCGCCACCTTTCACCCATCACTGTAAACGCCCGCAGCACTGTAAACGAACAGCACGTCCGCAGCACTGTAGACATGCCTCCAAAGAGAAAGTGAAATAATACCCTACCTGCAAAACCCGAAAGCTCTTCGAGGAGGAAGGCCCGCTTTCAACAAACCGCCTTGACGGATACGAAAGAGGTGGAGACGCGCAAGTTGATGGCGCGCCTCGCGGACATGGAGAAAAAATTGGCCGCCGCGACTTCCAATACAGTCCCAGTTCAGTCGTCAGTAGTTCAAGCACAGCAGCCGCCCTCCATGTCCGGTCCGTCCCAAGACGACGTTAATGACATGCGGTCACGCGGCCGGGAAGTAATCGAGAAGTACATGTCGGCTGGAACCATTCCTGCGGGGAGCACCACAACCCAACTCAAGCCCGGCGTTCTGAGCAACACACACTATTCTGACTCACTGGACAAAGTAGGACATGGTAAAAGTTGGCAAAAATTAAAATGGCCAGAGCGAGGCTACGATCGACTAGGTCTGTCTCAAATCGACGTTGGATGCCGTCCGGTAAAAGTTGGCAAAATTCAAGCGAGGAGGATAGGAACGTCAGATCTTGCCTAGTCACGATGCCGAGTTAATCGTCGTGTCGAGGGACTTCGTCATGGTTTCACAAACACGAGTTCCCTGAATTTCTGCAATGGTTCGGATCAGGTCACTTTGTCATTTTTGGGACAAAAGATCTGCTTCGCGTTTCAAAGATTCACCTCTCGCAGTCGCAAACGCTGAACGTCATAGTCAGCAGTGCCGTTCGTCAGTTATTAAGTATGGAAATCTAGGTTATCGGCTGCCCGCCCCAACTTTGTTGCGCTACTGCAGGCACACCCCCTTGTGATTTTAATCACATTACATGAAATACATTGTTTTTCAACGTTCGTAACGAATACACATGTATTCACAAGGCGAATACCTTTCTTTTGAGCTCTTGATAGACCCCATCCGCAACCACATCAGCTTCGTTTGCAGTCGCCACTGCAAGCTAAGCCGATGCGGTTCAAGATAGGGTCGACTAATTCACGGCAGCCGAGGGGTTTTCATGCGGTTTAGCGCAAGAAACTTACGGGATATATTCGTATCAGTATTACGAATATATCGCATAAGTTTCAGGTCATACCTTGAAGCATGCTTCAAACAGTCGCATATTGCTGGCATGAGGCGTTTTGGGTTTGGTTTTTGATTTACCCAAAACTGCCTTGCAGAGTTGGAGTTGTCGTGCACCCCAACTCACGAAACCTGGCAGATATATTCATAACAATATCATGAATATATCCTGGAAGTTTCAGGTCATACCTTGGAGCATACTTCAAACAGTCGCATATTGGCATGAGGCGTTTTGGGTTTGGGTTTTGATTTACCCAAAACTGCCTTGCAGAGTTGGAGTTGTCGTGCACCCCAACTCACGAAACCTGGCAGATATATTCATAACAATATCATGAATATATCCTGGAAGTTTCAAGTCATACCTTGGAGCATACTTCAAACAGTCGCATATTGGCATGAGGCGTTTTGGGTTTGGGTTTTGATTTACCCAAAACTGCCTTGCAGAATTGGAGTTGTCGTGCACCCCAACTCACGAAACCTGGCAGATATATTCATAACAATATCATGAATATATCCTGGAAGTTGCAGGGCCTGCCGTCAAGTATGCTTCAAACAGTCGCATCTTGACAAGAGGCGTTTTGGGTTTAGATTTATCCTCTTGTCAAGATGTGACCGTTTCAAGCGTACTCGACGGCATGCCCTGGAACTTACGGGATATATTCATAATATTGATACGAATATATCCCGTAAGTTTCTTGCGCTAAACCGCACGAAAACCCCTCAGCTGCAACGAATTAGTCGACCCTATCTTGAACCGCATCGACTTAGCTTGCAGTCGCGACTGCAAACGAAGCTGATGTGGTTGCGGATGGGGTCGATCAAGAGCTCAAAAGAAAGGTATTCGCCTTATGAGTACATGTATATTCGTTACGAACGTTGAAAAAAATTGCACTTCATGTAATGCGATTAAAATCACAAGGGGTGTGCCTGCAGTAGCGCAACAAAGTTGGGGCGGGCAGCCGATAACCTAGATTTCCATACTTAATAAGTAACAAACGGCACTCCCCTCGACTGCAATATTTTACCGCTGCGATATTTCCTCTGTTCTTCAGAGCAATTCCGCCCCGTTTCGTGACGTGGCAGTCGTCGTCTGCGAACTGCACTGTGTACACAGCGAAGAAACTTGAATCAAATCTGTGAAATCTCCACCATTGGAAAGTTTTTAATCGTCGGTTATCATCGACGCGCCATTTGGCAGAACGCAAATAAAATGTCCTACTTTGTCCAGTGAGTCAGAATAGTGTGTTTTAGACGAGATGCTACTGAGAACGCCAAATATCCCGCGGCGCACAGCGTCGATGTACGTCACGACCCGGCTGGCGTACCTCAAAAATACGAAAAACACCGAGGGCCGGTGGAAACAGAAATCCACGCAAACCCATCCGCAGGGGTATTTCTGCCGGTACGAGGGGCCCGCGCGAGGATTCAGAATCTTCGGTAGGCCCGACAACCTCATCACGCCTGCGGAGACTCAGGCTATTTTAGACTTCCAGGCTGCGGGTCGGCCGAAAACTGGGCCGATCTTCGACAAGGTCAAGGCCATAGATGGGTGGACAGATGAAAGTATCCCTGACGACGAATTCCATGCTGGCGACGAGAAGAAGCTCGTCGCGAAAACCGAGGAGCCAGCGGTAAGTTCTGTCTGCTTGCACCGTTCCCAACCTTTGGAGTATATGCTCCCAAAGGTTGGACTGGAGTGTGCTATAATGGTTTTTATTGTTTTGGAGCTGATAGTTTTTGACGGTAGTATCCGGCCGCTTGGACCGCGCCTGGACTGACTTACTTTGTGACTGCGGTGTCCGTATTTCCAGAAGAAGGCTGCAGCCCCCGAGGACGACGGCAAGCTCCACGTGGCTCGCTCCGTTGACATATTTTTGTCAACCCAAAAATCGCATGCAGCCCGCCCCGTGGACGAGACCGATGATTACGAGAAGGGGAAGGCGCGGTTTTGTATCGCGAGGGAGATCCTCGACGTGGTGGGGGGAGGGCGACACCGAGAATGCCCCCCTCAAGGGGCGTGTGGTCCCCGACGGCTGCGTGGAGATCACGGTCCACGCCTTGAAGAAGGAGGAGGACTACCGTGACCGCCTTTTGGCCCACCATGGGGAAGGCATGGCCCTTGTTCTACTTAAACATTCCGAGAAGATCGAGTTCAAGGTCGCGAAGGACGACCTTGAACATGACGAGACCTCTATCGTACCCGGGAAGGGAAAACCGACGGTCTGGTAAGTACCCTTTTTTCTAACCTCTTAAAAATCCATTTTACACGTCTGCCGAGGTTACGGGGTAAGAATTTTGGAAATTTTTATTTTTTGTTTGCAAATCTCTCAAAATGATACCTTCGTAGCATACACTTTTTGTTTATTTTGCATGGACGAAATGCCTTTGTATTCATGGATTTTTTTTTGGGGGGTTGCGGGTAAACTTTGTGATAGTTTTTGGCTCGTCCTTATGCGTTTCCCTACAAGCACAGGTTGGGGAATTGGTATGCAGAACACCCTTTTATTCATACATTTTATTATCAAAGGCTTTAAGAGTATACGTCAAAGACAATAACTGTTCATGAAAGACACTATGAGTACACGTGAAACATTTCAGAGCAAATTTCTTATAACATAGTTACCGTTCGAGCACTCAGTTTGGCAATTTTTGCGCCTCAATACTAAGGCAGTGTAGCTGTCTCTTCTCGACTCATGCAAAACATTCCTTAGGCCATTCTAACACCTCAATACTAACGCAGTGGAACTGCACCTTCTCGACTCGCGTAAGACTTTCCCATCGGTGTTCTCGATCATTACAAACTGCTATGAGTAATTACCTCTGAGCACCATTCTTGTGCTGCGGCAAAAACTGTGTCCTACAGCTCTCCATCCTTAGGGACCTTCCCGCTTACACTTGGCATCATTCCACGAAACTCATTCACGGAATGTTAACGCGCCAGACTTTCGCAGTAGCTCAGCCGTCAACTCCACATCGGGGTGCACTTGGATGTCGGTAGGCTTTGGAGCAATCTGAACATAGTTAGGCATCACCCGGGTGCAGCAGGCATGTAACACGCAGAACTGGAACTTGCTCTCATGCCATGCACCATTTACCTGCCTTTTACCCTGCACCACCACCCTTGGTGCGTCCGCTTCCAACACGGGTTGCTTCACAGGCTTGCCTTCATCCTTGGTTCGTGTCTTCTGTGTGGCACACCCTTGCCCTACGTTCAAGGCGGCAGCACATGACGCCTGACGACCAGATCCAGGCACCAGCATACACTCACTCTGTTTCAGTCCAGTACCACCCGCACCCACCTCCGACGTACGAGGAGTGATCTTCACCTTCTCCATTTCCTTCAGAATGTAATTCACTTCCTGGACGGTGAACCGCCAGCTTGAACGTAAAAGGCGTGGCCCGGAGAGAACCCCGCTTCCTTCAGCACAAAACAGATATGCACCAGTGCACCGCGCTGCTACGGCCATGCCTGCCCATCAAGTTCGTCCATGCCTTGCAGCTGCAAGAGACGCGTTGGTTTCGGACTTGGGACGCCCCTCTCTCTCTCCGAAGTGGATGTCCCGTGCAGCATCCAGGTACCCGAAGACCACCGTCTGCGAACTGCCTCCCTCCACCGCAACCGTGAAGGCCCTGTCCAAGACGCCGTTCACCACGTTGAACCTGGTCAGGCGTGGAGTGGGTACTCCCACTTGCAGCACCTTGAGCTTTGTCTCTCCCAGAAAGAGCTCGGTTAGCATCTTTGCCTGGCCTTTGGTGGTTTTCAACCGGTAGGCAACTTCCGCCTGAGTGCCAACCGACATCCGTGAGCCCAACCGGTCCGTCGAGTGAATGTGTGCCTCCATCAAGTACTCCACCACCAACGTCTTGTCAACCCGGGAAGAAAGCTGCCACGACCGATCAGCAGTGGGGTTGTTGCGATCAGGATCGACTGACCACTCCCACGCACCGCTCTCTGGAATGCGACGAGCCATCCGAATGCAGGGCTCCGCGTCGGTCAAGTCCACGGTCAGGCGCCTCTTCTTCGGAAACGAGCGCCGTGTGTCCGGTCGATGGTTGCGATGTTCCGAGGTGTCCGGAGTTTTCTCCAAGTAAGTTTCAGAGAACTCCTGCAGAACATCATAGCTGAAGTGACGTCCCCGACGAGCCGCTTGACACTCCTCGCGACGTTCTTGGTAGAGAGCTCCGGTACGCCCGTGTTCCCTAGCCTCATGACCACCAGCCAACATGAAATCCAACCTCCAAGATTGTTGGATGAAGCTGACAATAGTCACTGAGAAGAACTCAGCCATGGTCACGATTTCTCCGAATACCTTTTTGTCACGTCCAATCAAAGGCTCGGCCAGGTTTGCAACCTTATTCTTGAAGAAGTGCATGCAGCGCTTAGCTTCACGCTCGTAGAAGGCAAGTAAGGAACTGGGTCAAGTTGTCCATGAGTGTCGAAGGCTGCGCTATATTGTAGCGCACGGCGTTTGCATAGTCGCGTTGCGTTTTGCTCGCCCAGCGCCATGTGATATGACGGCATTTCATATTTATCTTGATGAAGCGTGTGGATCGTTGCTGTAGATTTTATGCGTAGGTCGCATCGCCAGCCAAGAAATCTCGTAATGGTAAGGCCCTCCCTGCTGCAAGGTGTTTCATCCCGCTTTGAACTGTTCGACACTTGCTCATTACAACTAAATAAATTATCAAATCCCCTGCAAGGTGTTTCATCCCGCTTTGATTTGTAGCGAGTCGCCCATCACAACTAAGTAAATTGTCAATTCCGTATCAGTTCGCATGCCTTTACGTAGATCACCACAGCTCTTATATCATCCGACCGCAAGTGATGTTTTTAAGGAGGCGAGCTCCACCGTGCATCGTCTCGGCTAGTTAGAATGAGTGTCGAAGGCTGCGCTATATTGTGGCGTACGACGTTTGCATAGGCGCGTTGCGTTTTGCTCGCCCAGCGCCATGTGATATGACGGCATTTCATCTTTATCTTGATGAAGCGTGTGAATCGTTGCTGCGGATTGTATGCGCAGGTCGCATCGCCAGCCAAGAAATCTCGTAATGGTAAGGCCCTCCCTGCTGCAAAGTGTTTCATCCCGCTTTGAATTGTTCGACACTTGCTTATTACAACTAAGTAAATTACTGTATAAAATCCCCTGCAAGGTGTTTCATCCCGCTTTGATTTGTAGCGAGTCGCTCATCACAACTAAGTAAATTGTCAATCCCGTATCAGTTCGCATGCCTTTACGTAGATCACCACAGCTCTTATATCATCCAATCGCAAGTGATGTCTTTGGGGAGGCGGGCTCCACCGTGCATCGTCTCGGCTAGTTAGAATGAGTGTCGAAGGCTGCGCTATATTGTAGCGTACGGCGTTTGCATAGGCGCGTTGCATTTTGCTCACCCAGCGCCATGTGATATGACGGCATTTCATATTTATCTTGATGAAGCGCGTGGATCGTTTGTGCGGATTGTATGCACAGGTCGCAACGCCAGCCAAGAAATCTCGTAATAGAAAGGCCCTCCCTGCAAGGTGTTTCATCCCGCTTTGAACTGTTCAACACTTGCTCATTACAACTAAGTAAATTGTCGATTCCGTATCAGTTCGCGTGCCTTTACGTAGATCACCACAGCTCTTATGTCATCCAATCGCAAGTGATGTCTTTAGGGAGGTGAGCTACACCGTGCATTGTCTCGGCTAGTTAGAATGAGTGTCGAAGGCCGCGCTATATTGTGGCGTACGGCGTTTGCATAGGCGCGTCGCGTTTTGCTCGCCCAGCGCCATGTGATATGACGGCATTTCATCTTTATCTTGATGAAGCGTGTGGATCGTTGCTGCGGATTGTATGCACAGGTCGCATCGCCAGCCAAGAAATCTCGTAATGGTAAGGCCCTCCCTGCTGCAAGGTGTTTCATCCCGCTTTGAATTGTTCGACACTTGCTCATTACAACTAAATAAATTATCAAATCCCCTGCAAGGTGTTTCATCCCGCTTTGATTTGTAGCGAGTCGCTCATCACAACTAAGTAAATTGTCAATTCCGTATCAGTTCGCATGCCTTTACGTAGATCACCACAGCTCTTATATCATCCAATCGCAAGTGATGTCTTTGGGGAGGCGGGCTCCACCGTGCATCGTCTCGGCTAGTTAGAATGAGTGTCGAAGGCTGCGCTATATTGTAGCGTACGGCGTTTGCATAGGCGCGTTGCATTTTGCTCGCCCAGCACCATGTGATATGACGGCATTTCATCTTTATCTTGATGAAGCGTGTGGATCGTTGCTGCGGATTGTATGCACAGGTCGCATCGCCAGCCAAGAAATCTCGTAATAGAAAGGCCCTCCCTGCAAGGTGTTTCATCCCGCTTTGAACTGTTCAACACTTGCTCATTACAACTAAGTAAATTGTCGATTCCGTATCAGTTCGCGTGCCTTTACGTAGATCACCACAGCTCTTATGTCATCCAATCGCAAGTGATGTCTTTAGGGAGGTGAGCTACACCGTGCATTGTCTCGGCTAGTTAGAATGAGTGTCGAAGGCTGCGCTATATTGTGGCGTACGGCGTTTGCATAGGCGCGTCGCGTTTTGCTCGCCCAGCGCCATGTGATATGACGGCATTTCATCTTTATCTTGATGAAGCGTGTGGATCGTTGTTGAGGATTGTATGCACAGGTCGCATCGCCAGCCAAGAAATCTCGTAATGGTAAGGCCCTCCCTGCTGCAAGGTGTTTCATCCCGCTTTGAATTGTTCGACACTTGCTCATTACAACTAAATAAATTATCAAATCCCCTGCAAGGTGTTTCATCCCGCTTTGATTTGTAGCGAGTCGCTCATCACAACTAAGTAAATTGTCAATTCCGTATCAGTTCGCATGCCTTTACGTAGATCACCACAGCTCTTATATCATCCAATCGCAAGTGATGTCTTTGGGGAGGCGGGCTCCACCGTGCATCGTCTCGGCTAGTTAGAATGAGTGTCGAAGGCTGCGCTATATTGTAGCGTACGGCGTTTGCATAGGCGCGTTGCATTTTGCTCGCCCAGCGCCATGTGATATGACGGCATTTCATCTTTATCTTGATGAAGCGTGTGGATCGTTGCTGCGGATTGTATGCACAGGTCGCATCGCCAGCCAAGAAATCTCGTAATAGAAAGGCCCTCCCTGCAAGGTGTTTCATCCCGCTTTGAACTGTTCAACACTTGCTCATTACAACTAAGTAAATTGTCGATTCCGTATCAGTTCGCGTGCCTTTACGTAGATCACCACAGCTCTTATGTCATCCAATCGCAAGTGATGTCTTTAAGGAGGCGGACTCCACCGTGCATCGTCTCGGCTAGTTAGAATGAGTGTCGAAGGCTGCGCTATATTGTGGCGTACGGCGTTTGCATAGGCGCGTCGCGTTTTGCTCGCCCAGCGCCATGTGATATGACGGCATTTCATCTTTATCTTGATGAAGCGTGTGGATCGTTGCTGCGGATTGTATGCGCAGGTCGCATCGCCAGCCAAGAAATCTCGTAATGGTAAGGCCCTCCCTGCTGCAAGGTGTTTCATCCCGCTTTGAATTGTTCGACACTTGCTCATTACAACTAAATAAATTATCAAATCCCCTGCAAGGTGTTTCATCCCGCTTTGATTTGTAGCGAGTCGCTCATCACAACTAAGTAAATTGTCAATTCCGTATCAGTTCGCATGCCTTTACGTAGATCACCACAGCTCTTATATCATCCAATCGCAAGTGATGTCTTTGGGGAGGCGGGCTCCACCGTGCATCGTCTCGGCTAGTTAGAATGAGTGTCGAAGGCTGCGCTATATTGTAGCGTACGGCGTTTGCATAGGCGCGTTGCATTTTGCTCGCCCAGCACCATGTGATATGACGGCATTTCATCTTTATCTTGATGAAGCGTGTGGATCGTTGCTGCGGATTGTATGCACAGGTCGCATCGCCAGCCAAGAAATCTCGTAATAGAAAGGCCCCCCTGCAAGGTGTTTCATCCCGCTTTGAACTGTTCAACACTTGCTCATTACAACTAAGTAAATTGTCGATTCCGTATCAGTTCGCGTGCCTTTACGTAGATCACCACAGCTCTTATGTCATCCAATCGCAAGTGATGTCTTTAAGGAGGCGGACTCCACCATGCATTGTCTCGGCTAGTTAGAATGAGTGTCGAAGGCTGCGCTATATTGTGGCGTACGGCGTTTGCATAGGCGCGTCGCGTTTTGCTCGCCCAGCGCCATGTGATATGACGGCATTTCATCTTTATCTTGATGAAGCGTGTGGATCGTTGTTGCGGATTGTATGCACAGGTCGCATCGCCAGCCAAGAAATCTCGTAATAGAAAGGCCCTCCCTGCAAGGTGTTTCATCCCGCTTTGAACTGTTCAACACTTGCTCATTACAACTAAGTAAATTGTCGATTCCGTATCAGTTCGCGTGCCTTTACGTAGATCACCACAGCTCTTATGTCATCCAATCGCAAGTGATGTCTTTAGGGAGGTGAGCTACACCGTGCATTGTCTCGGCTAGTTAGAATGAGTGTCGAAGGCCGCGCTATATTGTGGCGTACGGCGTTTGCATAGGCGCGTCGCGTTTTGCTCGCCCAGCGCCATGTGATATGACGGCATTTCATCTTTATCTTGATGAAGCGTGTGGATCGTTGCTGCGGATTGTATGCGCAGGTCGCATCGCCAGCCAAGAAATCTCGTAATGGTAAGGCCCTCCCTGCTGCAAGGTGTTTCATCCCGCTTTGAATTGTTCGACACTTGCTCATTACAACTAAAATAATTATCAAATCCCCTGCAAGGTGTTTCATCCCGCTTTGATTTGTAGCGAGTCGCCCATCACAACTAAGTAAATTGTCAATTCCGTATCAGTTCGCATGCCTTTACGTAGATCACCACAGCTCTTATATCATCCAATCGCAAGTGATGTCTTTGGGGAGGCGGGCTCCACCGTGCATCGTCTCGGCTAGTTAGAATGAGTGTCGAAGGCTGCGCTATATTGTAGCGTACGGCGTTTGCATAGGCGCGTTGCATTTTGCTCGCCCAGCACCATGTGATATGACGGCATTTCATCTTTATCTTGATGAAGCGTGTGGATCGTTGCTGCGGATTGTATGCACAGGTCGCATCGCCAGCCAAGACATCTCGTAATAGAAAGGCCCTCCTGCAAGGTGTTTCATCCCGCTTTGAACTGTTCAACACTTGCTCATTACAACTAAGTAAATTGTCGATTCCGTATCAGTTCGCGTGCCTTTACGTAGATCACCACAGCTCTTATGTCATCCAATCGCAAGTGATGTCTTTAGGGAGGTGAGCTACACCGTGCATTGTCTCGGCTAGTTAGAATGAGTGTCGAAGGCTGCGCTATATTGTGGCGTACGGCGTTTGCATAGGCGCGTCGCGTTTTGCTCGCCCAGCGCCATGTGATATGACGGCATTTCATCTTTATCTTGATGAAGCGTGTGGATCGTTGTTGAGGATTGTATGCACAGGTCGCATCGCCAGCCAAGAAATCTCGTAATGGTAAGGCCCTCCCTGCTGCAAGGTGTTTCATCCCGCTTTGAATTGTTCGACACTTGCTCATTACAACTAAATAAATTATCAAATCCCCTGCAAGGTGTTTCATCCCGCTTTGATTTGTAGCGAGTCGCTCATCACAACTAAGTAAATTGTCAATTCCGTATCAGTTCGCGTGCCTTTACGTAGATCACCACAGCTCTTATATCATCCAATCGCAAGTGATGTCTTTGGGGAGGCGGGCTCCACCGTGCATCGTCTCGGCTAGTTAGAATGAGTGTCGAAGGCTGCGCTATATTGTAGCGTACGGCGTTTGCATAGGCGCGTTGCATTTTGCTCGCCCAGCGCCATGTGATATGACGGCATTTCATATTTATCTTGATGAAGCGTGTGGATCGTTTGTGCGGATTGTATGCACAGGTCGCATCGCCAGCCAAGAAATCTCGTAATAGAAAGGCCCTCAAGGTGTTTCATCCCGCTTTGAACTGTTCAACACTTGCTCATTACAACTAAGTAAATTGTCGATTCCGTATCAGTTCGCGTGCCTTTACGTAGATCACCACAGCTCTTATGTCATCCAATCGCAAGTGATGTCTTTAGGGAGGTGAGCTACACCGTGCATTGTCTCGGCTAGTTAGAATGAGTGTCGAAGGCCGCGCTATATTGTGGCGTACGGCGTTTGCATAGGCGCGTCGCGTTTTGCTCGCCCAGCGCCATGTGATATGACGGCATTTCATCTTTATCTTGATGAAGCGTGTGGATCGTTGCTGCGGATTGTATGCACAGGTCGCATCGCCAGCCAAGAAATCTCGTAATGGTAAGGCCCTCCCTGCTGCAAGGTGTTTCATCCCGCTTTGAATTGTTCGACACTTGCTCATTACAACTAAATAAATTATCAAATCCCCTGCAAGGTGTTTCATCCCGCTTTGATTTGTAGCGAGTCGCTCATCACAACTAAGTAAATTGTCAATCCCGTATCAGTTCGCATGCCTTTACGTAGATCACCACAGCTCTTATATCATCCAATCGCAAGTGATGTCTTTGGGGAGGCGGGCTCCACCGTGCATCGTCTCGGCTAGTTAGAATGAGTGTCGAAGGCTGCGCTATATTGTAGCGTACGGCGTTTGCATAGGCGCGTTGCATTTTGCTCGCCCAGCACCATGTGATATGACGGCATTTCATCTTTATCTTGATGAAGCGTGTGGATCGTTGCTGCGGATTGTATGCACAGGTCGCATCGCCAGCCAAGAAATCTCGTAATAGAAAGGCCCCCCTGCAAGGTGTTTCATCCCGCTTTGAACTGTTCAACACTTGCTCATTACAACTAAGTAAATTGTCGATTCCGTATCAGTTCGCGTGCCTTTACGTAGATCACCACAGCTCTTATGTCATCCAATCGCAAGTGATGTCTTTAGGGAGGTGAGCTACACCGTGCATTGTCTCGGCTAGTTAGAATGAGTGTCGAAGGCTGCGCTATATTGTGGCGTACGGCGTTTGCATAGGCGCGTCGCGTTTTGCTCGCCCAGCGCCATGTGATATGACGGCATTTCATCTTTATCTTGATGAAGCGTGTGGATCGTTGTTGAGGATTGTATGCACAGGTCGCATCGCCAGCCAAGAAATCTCGTAATGGTAAGGCCCTCCCTGCTGCAAGGTGTTTCATCCCGCTTTGAATTGTTCGACACTTGCTCATTACAACTAAATAAATTATCAAATCCCCTGCAAGGTGTTTCATCCCGCTTTGATTTGTAGCGAGTCGCTCATCACAACTAAGTAAATTGTCAATTCCGTATCAGTTCGCATGCCTTTACGTAGATCACCACAGCTCTTATATCATCCAATCGCAAGTGATGTCTTTGGGGAGGCGGGCTCCACCGTGCATCGTCTCGGCTAGTTAGAATGAGTGTCGAAGGCTGCGCTATATTGTAGCGTACGGCGTTTGCATAGGCGCGTTGCATTTTGCTCGCCCAGCACCATGTGATATGACGGCATTTCATCTTTATCTTGATGAAGCGTGTGGATCGTTGCTGCGGATTGTATGCACAGGTCGCATCGCCAGCCAAGAAATCTCGTAATAGAAAGGCCCCCCTGCAAGGTGTTTCATCCCGCTTTGAACTGTTCAACACTTGCTCATTACAACTAAGTAAATTGTCGATTCCGTATCAGTTCGCGTGCCTTTACGTAGATCACCACAGCTCTTATGTCATCCAATCGCAAGTGATGTCTTTAAGGAGGCGGACTCCACCATGCATTGTCTCGGCTAGTTAGAATGAGTGTCGAAGGCTGCGCTATATTGTGGCGTACGGCGTTTGCATAGGCGCGTCGCGTTTTGCTCGCCCAGCGCCATGTGATATGACGGCATTTCATCTTTATCTTGATGAAGCGTGTGGATCGTTGTTGCGGATTGTATGCACAGGTCGCATCGCCAGCCAAGAAATCTCGTAATGGTAAGGCCCTCCCTGCAAGGTGTTTCATCCCGCTTTGAATTGTTCAACACTTGCTCATTACAACTAAGTAAATTGTCGATTCCGTATCAGTTCGCGTGCCTTTACGTAGATCACCACAGCTCTTATGTCATCCAATCGCAAGTGATGTCTTTGGGAGGCGGGCTCCACCGTGCATTGTCTCGGCTAGTTAGAATGAGTGTCGAAGGCTGCGCTATATTGTGGCGTACGGCGTTTGCATAGGCGCGTCGCGTTTTGCTCGCCCAGCGCCATGTGATATGACGGCATTTCATCTTTATCTTGATGAAGCGTGTGGATCGTTGCTGCGGATTGTATGCGCAGGTCGCATCGCCAGCCAAGAAATCTCGTAATGGTAAGGCCCTCCCTGCTGCAAGGTGTTTCATCCCGCTTTGAATTGTTCGACACTTGCTCATTACAACTAAATAAATTATCAAATCCCCTGCAAGGTGTTTCATCCCGCTTTGATTTGTAGCGAGTCGCTCATCACAACTAAGTAAATTGTCAATTCCGTATCAGTTCGCATGCCTTTACGTAGATCACCACAGCTCTTATATCATCCAATCGCAAGTGATGTCTTTGGGGAGGCGGGCTCCACCGTGCATCGTCTCGGCTAGTTAGAATGAGTGTCGAAGGCTGCGCTATATTGTAGCGTACGGCGTTTGCATAGGCGCGTTGCATTTTGCTCGCCCAGCACCATGTGATATGACGGCATTTCATCTTTATCTTGATGAAGCGTGTGGATCGTTGCTGCGGATTGTATGCACAGGTCGCATCGCCAGCCAAGAAATCTCGTAATAGAAAGGCCCTCCCTGCAAGGTGTTTCATCCCGCTTTGAACTGTTCAACACTTGCTCATTACAACTAAGTAAATTGTCGATTCCGTATCAGTTCGCGTGCCTTTACGTAGATCACCACAGCTCTTATGTCATCCAATCGCAAGTGATGTCTTTAGGGAGGTGAGCTACACCGTGCATTGTCTCGGCTAGTTAGAATGAGTGTCGAAGGCCGCGCTATATTGTGGCGTACGGCGTTTGCATAGGCGCGTCGCGTTTTGCTCGCCCAGCGCCATGTGATATGACGGCATTTCATCTTTATCTTGATGAAGCGTGTGGATCGTTGCTGCGGATTGTATGCGCAGGTCGCATCGCCAGCCAAGAAATCTCGTAATGGTAAGGCCCTCCCTGCTGCAAGGTGTTTCATCCCGCTTTGAATTGTTCGACACTTGCTCATTACAACTAAATAAATTATCAAATCCCCTGCAAGGTGTTTCATCCCGCTTTGATTTGTAGCGAGTCGCTCATCACAACTAAGTAAATTGTCAATCCCGTATCAGTTCGCATGCCTTTACGTAGATCACCACAGCTCTTATATCATCCAATCGCAAGTGATGTCTTTGGGGAGGCGGGCTCCACCGTGCATCGTCTCGGCTAGTTAGAATGAGTGTCGAAGGCTGCGCTATATTGTAGCGTACGGCGTTTGCATAGGCGCGTTGCATTTTGCTCGCCCAGCACCATGTGATATGACGGCATTTCATCTTTATCTTGATGAAGCGTGTGGATCGTTGCTGCGGATTGTATGCACAGGTCGCATCGCCAGCCAAGAAATCTCGTAATAGAAAGGCCCCCCTGCAAGGTGTTTCATCCCGCTTTGAACTGTTCAACACTTGCTCATTACAACTAAGTAAATTGTCGATTCCGTATCAGTTCGCGTGCCTTTACGTAGATCACCACAGCTCTTATGTCATCCAATCGCAAGTGATGTCTTTAAGGAGGCGGACTCCACCATGCATTGTCTCGGCTAGTTAGAATGAGTGTCGAAGGCTGCGCTATATTGTGGCGTACGGCGTTTGCATAGGCGCGTCGCGTTTTGCTCGCCCAGCGCCATGTGATATGACGGCATTTCATCTTTATCTTGATGAAGCGTGTGGATCGTTGTTGCGGATTGTATGCACAGGTCGCATCGCCAGCCAAGAAATCTCGTAATAGAAAGGCCCTCCCTGCAAGGTGTTTCATCCCGCTTTGAACTGTTCAACACTTGCTCATTACAACTAAGTAAATTGTCGATTCCGTATCAGTTCGCGTGCCTTTACGTAGATCACCACAGCTCTTATGTCATCCAATCGCAAGTGATGTCTTTAGGGAGGTGAGCTCCACCGTGCATTGTCTCGGCTAGTTAGAATGAGTGTCGAAGGCTGCGCTATATTGTGGCGTACGGCGTTTGCATAGGCGCGTCGCGTTTTGCTCACCCAGCGCCATGTGATATGACGGCATTTCATCTTTATCTTGATGAAGCGTGTGGATCGTTGTTGCGGATTGTATGCACAGGTCGCATCGCCAGCCAAGAAATCTCGTAATGGTAAGGCCCTCCCTGCAAGGTGTTTCATCCCGCTTTGAATTGTTCAACACTTGCTCATTACAACTAAGTAAATTGTCGATTCCGTATCAGTTCGCGTGCCTTTACGTAGATCACCACAGCTCTTGTGTCATCCAATCGCAAGTGATGTCTTTAGGGAGGTGAGCTCCACCGTGCATTGTCTCGGCTAGTTAGAATGAGTGTCGAAGGCCGCGCTATATTGTGGCGTACGGCGTTTGCATAGGCGCGTCGCGTTTTGCTCACCCAGCGCCATGTGATATGACGGCATTTCATCTTTATCTTGATGAAGCGTGTGGATCGTTTGTGCCAGGAGGCACTGCGTGGCTGACGGAGTTGAGTTGTCGTGAGAGAATCGTGGGATTACACGGTGACAGTGAAGTTGGGCTTGCGAATACGAGAAGAATGAGTACCAGTTGTCCGGAGTATGACAGTATGACAGTATGACAGTATGACAGTACAGTAGTATGACGGTGCTGTATAACAGTCATGGTGGCACTTGGTCAGATCATCGGAGTACGGTCGAATTCAGGTTCAGATTGAAGAGACGATGAAAATGAGTATCAGATGTCTAGGGGTTGACGATGTGATCCGATGACGGCATGACAGTGTGACTGTATGACCGTATGACAGTATGACAGTATGAGAGAACTGTATAACCGTCGTCAAAATAGTTCGTTGACGAGACATCAGGATCGAAGATGTAGCATCAAACCAGAAATGGAATGAATCGAAATATGATCGGGTCGGAACCGAACGGTGCATCGATCGTGACACGACATCGGGTAGTTGGGACGATGGACCAAGTTGCCTGAGTTGCAATAAGTAGAGCACTTGAGAAGTGTACGGTCTTCAGAACTCAGATCGTAACGAACGTTAACACCTAATTAATCTGGCCCTGTCCCAGTGATATAATACAAAAAGAATATTGTGCCTTTACATGTTCACACAAAAATAACTTCTGAGTATATTAGTCTAGTGCCCCGGCACAATTGGTATCAGAACTTACAGCATGAGTTGTACTTACAACATCATCAGCAATCGCAGCAACAGTGGTTGCAGCAACAGCAGTGGTACGAGCAACTGCAGTTACAACACCAGCTGCAGCAGCAGCAACTTCAACAGCAGCAATTGTGGTACCCTCAACAGCCTCAGTGGTTCGGGCAGCAGCAGTGGCTCCCCCAGCAGCTACCACAAGAGCAATGGCTACAGCAGCAGCAGCGACAGTTGCAACAGCAGCAGCTACAGCAGCAGCTACAGCAGCAGCTACAGCAGCAGCTACAGCAGCAGCGACAATGGTACCCCCCGCACCCTCAGCAAGCGCAACAGACCGCTGATGCTGACACTGCCTCTCTCCCTATGTAACCCTGATGAAAGCACTCAGGTTCTGACGTCAGAGGCCAGGCGACGGCTGGCGGCATCGACACCCATCGAAGCTCGTCGTTCCCTTGATCCTGAGACCTTGGATCCTAGCACGAGCAGCAGCATCGCTAGCCGTGGGGCTGGGAGCAGCCGCGCAACCCGCACTCGGGCCGACCGCAGACGCAGATCCACTCACGGATCCGGCTCAGACTCAGACGCGAGCAGCCGCAGAGCACGCCCTCGCCGAGGAGTGACGCAGGCAGCACGACCCTCGGGCGCCACGATGACTCCCGCCCCCGCTGCTGCAAGAGTTACAGCGGTGACGTCTGTATCGGAAGACACAGTCCCGCGCGAGCCTCTGACTTCCGTTCCACGGAGGGGTTCACACCTTTCGCCCGCCCAAAGGGACGTGGCCCCAGTGATGAGTCAACATGAGGCCGAGCTGTCATCGCTCGAACCCGCGGCGCTGCTAGGCTCACCTCTAATGGAGACCCGGTGCAACAGCGAGCCACTGATGCCCACGATCGCGACGCAACATAACGCGTTGTCGGGAGCAGCCCCACGTGGCAGCAAATGGATGGGAGCTGCAGACGCACCACAGGGGAGCGCTCTGTACCTCTGTTAGCATCGGCTCACCACAACAAGGAGCTGATGACGCCTGTAGCCACGTCTCGATGCAGCGCCCCCCCAGCCGCGGTCCAGCGTGATGGCTGTCTGTTGCCGCCCGGACCTACAGTGGAACACGCAGTCGTGGCAGCAAGTCGGCGTGGCAGTGAATCACGAGTGGTCACCGCCGCAGCGCAGAGTGGCGCACCACAGACAACTGTTCGACAGGATGGTAGCCCACCGGCGCTCACAGGCGCGGGACAGGGGACCGCTCCGCTGGTGGCAGCCCAGCACAGCAAAGGGCCAATGTCGTTCACAGTCACCGCTCGGTGCAGCGCGCCCCCAGCTGCATCTCAGCGCGATGGGGAGTCTCTGCCTCTCAAAGCCGCAGTGCCACAGAGCACGCATGTGGCAATGGATCAGGATGGCAACGAGCCGCCGATGCCGACCACCATTGCGCGACATGCTACACCACCGCCTGCAGCGCGCTGCGACAACGTACCACATACGCCCGCAGCCATGGTACGCCACAGCGTGCTTCCCGCAGTAATGGAACGTGACGACGAGGGGTAACCAAGGGCCATAATTACGGCCCAGAACGGCATAGCCGGAGGAGGAGCCTGTCGCAGACGGTCACTGCCCTCACGATGAGTACCTGAGAGCAGGGGGCCACAGTGACGTAGACCCCGACAACCCATTTGGCCGTAGTGCTGGCGGGGAGTCTGCGTATGAGTGCGAGGCAGACCCCAACGACTACGACGAGTATCTGCGGGTGGGGGGTCACAGTGACGTGGACCCCAACGATCCGTGCGGGGAAGGGCAGCGATGGGACGAGGTAGATGACGAGGAGGGGGAGCAGGAGGAGCTGGTCGTCTCCATTGCTGCGTCAGCCTCAGCGCAGCGCATTGTCACTGTCGGCGCTGACGAGGCGTCCGCAGCACCGCCACAACCGCCTGAGGTGTTCGTCTCGAACAACGCAGGGCGTCGGCGGTCTCGCCGTTCGTCGGGGCCGAGCAGCTGGGACGAGCGCAACCTGCCCTTCCGCGAGGAGTCCGACTCCAATTCTGGCGGGGGCTCTTCGTCTGCCTCGCAGACGTCCTCGTCGAGGTCTTCGAGATCCTCGAGGTAGGTCGTCTAAGTCGGGCAAGAGTGTGCAGAGTGGCGGACTGAGTGACCGGGCCCGCAAGCATCGCAACTCCAAGGAGAGGAAGCGGAGGCTGCAGCGTCGAGAGCGTGACGAAGGGCGGACCATTACCCCTGCAGCCCTCGCGGCCACCTTCAGGGAGTGCCTGAGGGAGTTCCACAGCCAATGCAGCGACTCAAGGGCCGCTCCTGCAGATCCCACAGCCGACACCACCAGTGCGGACCCCCAAGACGGGGTTATTTCAGTCGCTGGTGGGGTGCCCGCAGAGCACTAGCGGCCAAGCGCCTATGCAGCCAGTGGATAAAGCAGAAGTTGCGCAATCTCAATGCGAAGTTTAAATCGCAGTGTGTGTTACCTGAGGCGTGCCGGCAGAATGTCCTCGGCGAGGCAAAACTATGCACCGGTTGTGCGCCAAAGGTCACGGCAAATCTCACGGCCATGCTGCACTTCGACAGGTTTATCGCCGGCAATCCGCAGTGTACGGGACTCAGGGTGACCACGCCCGATGAATCCAACTAGCTCCGTGTGAGATTCCCTGGGCCGTGGCAACAGGCTGTTGATGCCGTAGCAGCTCTTGGCACCGCTCCTAGCGCCGCCCCGAATCAGGTGCAGCCTGGGGTGGTGGTGAATGCACCCCCGGGTGCATTCCACCCTGCGGTTGCGAATCAGCAGCCGCAGACAGTGGCAGCTGCTGCTTGCGGCAGGGTGGCGACGTATGCACAGGTAGTGGCGGCTCCTTCTGGCGGCGGGGTATGCGCGCGCTATATGAGGTGATATGTGGGAACATTTTGACATATCGAACGCAGCGCTCCGATCATATTGGACTTGAAACTGAAATTAATTTCTCACGTGTCGCCAAATCATAGGGTTATTAATTTGTTCGTAAAAATCGACATGCTCGGTCGATGGGGCTGCAAATGCGCGCACTGTATGAGGTGATATGTGGGAACATTTTGACATATCGAATGCAGCGCTCCGATCATTTTGGACTTGAAACTGAAATTAATTTCTCACTTGTCGTCACATCATAGGGTTATTAATTTGTTCGTAAAAATCGACATGCTCGGTCGATGGGGCTGCAAATGCGCGCACTATATACTGGAATATCCCGGTTCACGGATATCCTGGAACCAATATAGATAAACTCTCATAAGAAATAAACCCTAAGCTAGATATACCCGGAACGGTCACGGAGTCGGAACGGTCTCGAGACTAGCTACCTGTGACACTCGGTGTGTCACAACACAGGCTTACGACAACGGATCAGTCACGGTCCAGTGTTGGCTACCTAGGAATCTGTCATCATAGGGGCCTGCACCGGGACTCCCGGTCAGGGCTGCCTATACAGATTTCAGCACACCACCCCAGCACTGTGGGTGGTGACTGATAGGTAAGTCAGAGAAGTTAGGGTAAGTTAGGGCAGAAGCTAGGGTGACAAGTCCTAACTGCTAATCCACCTGTGCTATTCTGATACACAATCTGGAACCCTCTAGCCGGCACAAGAGCAGAAACATACAGGTACTCAGGTCCTGCTAAACTACTGAAAGGCACCGTGTCAGCAAGTCAGTTTGAAGAATTTAAAGGTGTCAAAGCAGAAACATAAACCAAATTGAAGACCATGTTGAGGTCAAAGTACATCTCAGCACACCACCAGAGTGGTGTACTGCCAGAGCCAGAAGGAAAGCTACTCGGGGTCAAAGTCCAGAGGGGCACCGTCACCACAATGTCCACGGTAGTACGTAGCTTGCAGCACTGCTCTCCAGTGGGTCAGGCGGCCGGTGAACCACCGTCGCAGCACCCAGGGAGTGCAGTACTGCATCCAGAGTGACGGGGTCCAGCTCGGATATACCAGGGTAGATGCATAAATCCCCCCTGCACAGCACAGGCTGCGGTGCAGCCCGACCCGATACCTGCACGGAGTCGATGTCATTGGCCGCCGTGTAGGCGGCAGCCCCCACTCCCATGATCGAGATCAAAAGAAAGAGAGAGACGAAGTAATGAAACCCCCACGGGCCCGCATGTGCGGGGAAGCCCCGTGGCGGCTTGCCACATCCATAGGTGCGGGAAGCACCACCAGACTCAGGCACGTGGGTTGCGGACTCTGACGCATGATTGGACGAGATGGCCGGAGCCCGCGGCTTGACGGCAAAGCTGCCGTCTGCAAAATCCTCGTAGTCGTCGGTGTCGTAGCCGGTCAAGTCAACCGGCGCAACCGCGGCGTGGTTGACAGCTTCCACAACCCCCGCGAATTCACCGCCTGACTTCTCCGTGGTGGTCACCCGCGTCGATTGAAGGGACACGGGCGGGCCGTAGCCGTAGAGCTCCAGGAGCTCTTTCTCATTCTCCAAGACAGGCATAGCAGGGGCCGGCACGGCGGATGCCGATGCCGCCGCACCACCTGTCGGAACCTGCTCCTCCGGTGTGGTACCCGCGCCCGCAGGGTCACACACCAGAGCCGAAGCCTGCGTCGCAATGCCCCCAGGCGGCGGGAAAGAGGCGTGAGTGTAATGTACCTTAGGCTCTACCGCCGCGTTGACCTCCGCCGCGAGGTCGTCCAGCCGCTGCAGGATGTCGTCACCGGACGTCCCCGCCACCGGCGTCACCGCGTCAACGGAGAAGCCGTAGGCCGACACGTCGATGCCTCCCACAACACCCCCGCACAGCACCGCTGGCGGACCGTACGCCGTCGCCGCGCGGGCAAAAGCCTCAGCCCCATCACCCGCTGCCTCCTAGAAAACAGCACACATGGCGAGTGCATGCACGCCCTCCGCATCCTCCTCGTCGATGGGGACGCAGAAAGCCGCGGCTGAGGTGGGGGAATGTTGGCGACCGCCAAGAGGGCAGTCGCGGTAGAAGTGGTACAGCTCCTTACCGGACTTTTTGCAACGGGTACAAAGCGGTTCGCCCGCTGCTCGTCACGATCGTAGCCCACTGCCGGTGGGGATTGGACCCCCACGCGGAAGCCCCGCTGCGACTGCCCGCGCTGCGACTGCCCGCGCTGTAACGAAGCCCGGTCCAGGTCGAATCCCCATAGCGGCGGCTCAAAGACGCACTTACAAACTGCTCATCTCAAATTTCCCACTCGTACCCAAACGCGCCGTTGCAATCATGGCCAAATTAGCTGTGGAATATAGCGTGGAATGGGTCCACGACCTACTGGAATACAGTAATCACTCGGTAATAAGAAAACCGGAGATTTGGGACCAGCCAGCAATATTCGCCAACTTGGATACCCCCCCCTCTCCCGCCAGCGCCAGCGTCCTATGAAAATCGTAAGAATAGTGGGTCATGTTTCAATCAGCCAGCGATTTTCTTAAAATTTCAGTGATAAACCCGTGAAAATGCGACATTTTGAAAAAATTCCGCCTGCGGCGCACCAATAAGAAATATGGCGCCAGCGCCCATATTTCTTATCACCCCATATTTCATAGCTCAAAAAAGCCAGCCAGCAATATTCACCAAATCGGGTACCCCCCTCCCCCCCAACAAAGCTGGCTACTTTCTTATTGGCGGGTTTTCTTATTACTGAGTGATTACTGTATCCCGGTTCACGGATATCAGACAGTCCTGGAACCAATATAGATAAACTCTCGTAAGAAATAAACCCTAAGCTAGATATACCCGGAACGGTCACGGAGTCGGAACGGTCTCGAGACTAGCTACCTGTGACACTCGGTGTGTCACAGCACAGGCTTACGGATCAGTCACGGTCCAGTGTTGGCTACCTATGAATCTGTCATAGAGGCCTGCACCGGGACTCCCGGTCAGGGCTGCCTATACAGATTTCAGCACTATATGAGGTGACCTATGGGAACATTTTGACATATCGAACGCTGAGTTCCGATCATTTTGGACTTGAAACTGAAATTAATTTCTCACTTGTCGCCAAATCATAGGGTTGAGCTCCCCCCACCCCGCCGCCCGCCCGCCCACCGCCTCCCCCCCACCGTTGCCTCCACCCCCTAACCCCCCCTACATGTCCACCCCCCACCGCCCACCGCCCACCCCCCCCCGCCGGCCGCCCACGCACCGTGGGTGGGGTACCACCCCTCCCCCACCGCCCCATACCCCACTGTCAGCGCAAGCTCGTGTGTTTCTGAAATATCCGTTTTTGCACCGGAAATATATAAATGTTTTGATTGTTTCCAGTACAATGAACTTTTGCACCGGGAATATTCAATGTTCTCGTAAAATATAAGAATGTATATATTTCTATACCAAATGTTAATTGTTCCCGGAACAATCAAAATTTGCTACGGGAATATTCATTGTTCTTGAAATATATATCCTAACTTGATTGTTCCGGGAACAATCAAAATTTGGTACCAGAATAATATAAACCCTTACTAAAATACGGCTAACCAGTGTAACGCATGCAGGTGGTCCCCTGCTGCTGGTCTGCTTCTGCAGTGTAGGCGTATGCAAGGTGCACTGTGTCCCGTCTTGCGTGCCGTAGGTTGTACACCTGCTAGCGTGTCTGGCTGTGAAGGCTTCCCGGTGATTGAAGAAGGGAGGACTGACGGTGCATCCATGGGGGTGTTCGCAGGATCGGGTTAGGATGGAATTTACCGGGCTCGCAATTGTGCTCCCGGGCCCTAGGCAGCACTGGAAGAACAATGACGTGATCCAAGAGCGCCTCGTGAAGGACCTCAAGGAGTTACGCGACGGGCACGCTGACGACAAAGGCACGCCGTTCCGAGTATACGATGGTTACTTTGGCATGTGGCATGATAAGTTCAGTGTGTTTCTGGTGCTGTGCTACTGTGACACCGTTGCGCGGAACGATCTGGGAAGGTTCGCTCCGGTGGCTGCCAGACGCAACGATTACCTGAGCCTGTGGGAGGGCACCCCCGGACCAACTGGTGGGATGTATTGCCTAGGCTATGCCAAGGCTATCGCACAAAGCTATTTACCGGACGGGGAGACGGTTTATGCCTGGGACCCGTCGATGCTATTAACCCAGGAGGACCACGAGGAACTAGTCAAGCTAACCGAGGAGGGCGCTGATCCCATGCGGACCGGGCGCTACGGTAAGGGTCCCCTGGAGGCCCTGGAATATTTCACCGCCATGTCGGCATACGTGCTGCCTTTCATGCACTGTATGACCTTCGGTGTCGTGAAGGGTACTGTGAAGATGTTCCGCCACAAGGTGCCCAACTGCAAAGACACGTGCTACTTCAACGCCGCGCAGCTAAAGCAGCTACAGAAGCACGGCAAAGGGCTGTGTGCCCCGCACGACATGCACCGTGAGTACCCCCTACGGTCCTAGGAAATTGTAGTATGTGTACTAAAGGTGTACTAAAGGCATACTAACAGCAGTATATGTAGTCAAGTTAGTATGCCGCTAGTATGCGGTTAGGATACCGTTACGGTACCCACTACGTGAGACTAGATATTAACGGCATACTAACGCCATACGTCTTAACGACCCGTTAGTACGTGCATATGATGCCGTTAGGACGCCCCTAACACATGCATCTTAACTGGTTTTAGGATGCCGTTATGATGTTCGTAGGACGACGTTAGGACATACTAACAAATGCATATTAACAGGCGTTAGGATGCCATTATGGTGCTCGTAGGACGACGTTAGGACATACTAACACATGCACTATAACTGGCGTTAGGATGCCATTATGATGTTAATAGGACGACGTTAGGACATACTGACACATGCACTATAGCTGGCGTTAGGATGCCATTATGATGTTAATAGGACGACGTTAGGACATACTAACACTGACACCCTAAAGGCGTCCTAACGACATGCTATCTGGGACATAGTAACGGCATACTGATATTGTTATGGACGGAGTGTGCAATAGCAAAACAAGATTGGGAAACAATGCAAGCAAACGTGCTACAAAACTATGAAACAAGTTTGATTTATTTGCACAAGTACAAAAATTCATAATTACAAAAATGTTACCATGTTGCCCCATACGCGTGAGGGGCATCCTCCTCACGCATCCTCCTCGGGGGGGCCCGCGAAGGCGTGCTCTAATGCCCCGTACCGGATGTACGCGGCATCTACGACTAGGGGGAAGGGACTAGCAGCCACGTTTTTTTTGCCCCGGAAGGCTGCCCAAAAGTATCTTTCAAGGTCCTTGCCCCTTACAAGGGCTTTATTTAGGAAGGGGTCGGCTTTTTTCAGAATCGTGTTCAAGGCCGCGATCCCCTTCCCTGCGAACTCGTCGACACCTGAGTTGCCTGTTCGGTGGTTTGCCTTCGATATCTGTGGCAAACCAGATTAAGTTAAGTTAGAGGGGAAAGTGAATACAGCTGCAAATTCCGTTAAGACGCCAATAACATACTAAAGGAGTCCTAAAGGCATCCTAAAGGCAAAAAGTGCAGCAAAACTCACCTCCAGACCCAGGAAGAGGGGGGGGAGCTTCAGCTCCTCGGATACGTGCCAATGCTCCACTGACTGGTGGAGGTCACACACAGTGACCTTCCCTGCCAACAGGGGCACCTCCTGTTTTAAAGCCCCGTTGGAGGTGAAGTATTCCTTCTCCTCCAATGGGGCTTTGATGGCCTCGTCATCGGCCGTAGGGCGGGCGTAGACGTAGACCTCGGTCCCCACTGGATACCTCGAGGCCAGGTTGACGTGGTCTTCCTCGTCCGACTGGGTGCCTCCATGTCCCCCCCCCTCCCCCTCCTTGCCCTTGTCGCGAGGATCCTCCTTGCCCTTTTTGGCCTTTTGGGCTCTCGTGCTTTTGGAGGGAGAAGCCCCGGGGGCCTCCTCCGACTCAGCAGGTCGCTTTCGGAGGGGCTCTTCCTCTTCGGCGTCCTCCTCCTCTTCGTCCCCGAGGGATAAAACGCTCTTCGACCACGAGGCTAGTAAACACTCGCCTGCAAAGCAGTTAGTAAACAGTTAGTATGCAGTTAGTATGTTAGCGCCATACTAAAGGTGTACTAACAGAAAACACAGTGTCCAGAGAGGAAATAAGTTATGCATGTTTTCACAAAAGGGCTCATTACGTGCAACTTACGTGTATCCTCCAGGCTAGGGAGGCCCTCCTCGTACGTGGTGGGAAGAGCCACAGGCTCAATCCCAGCTTTTTTCAAGGCCTCAAGCTTTGCCGCGTCGTTGTAGACCGTGAGGGAGATTCCCTCCGCCCCCTCCACCTTCGCGAAGGGGTGCTTTGCGTGGGGCTTCAAGACCCACGCTTTGCCCTTCTTCTTCCACGATCCATAACGGAACGCGGAGCGGAAGTTGTTGACGTCGTTTCTTATCTTCCCCTGTATATAGGGGATGATTGCGACGTCCACGGAGTGGTCGTGACCACTCTCCTTGGCGATTTTGCGCACGAGCTCGGCGTACGCTTCTTGTTGGGCCCCCACGTTGACGAGGGGACTCCATTCCTTCATCGCCACTGAGTATTCGCACAACGTGAAGGAACAAGAATACAACCTAGCAACGACAATCCAACGAACCGCGGTGCGCACCCGTCTCTTTGTTGATCGCGGCGCGCACCGCCCGCTCGTGGGGTTGTAGAACCCCGCGATTGCGCATGCGCATCCCAACCGCTCCCTCTTTTAATTTTCGGGGGGGCCTTTGCTTGGTATTACTCCACTTGGCATCTTTTGCGGTGGCGGGGGCGGAGGCGAATCCCTCTTCGCTTTTTCTATGCCACGACACGTAGTCCAACAAGCCCGCCAATGATTTCTCCTCTCCCATAGCATCGCAGAGGTCGTCGTATGCCTCTCGCTCCTCGGTTGTGGGGTGACTCGTCGATGCGTGGATGTTTGAGTGAGGGGCTCGGCCTGGCTTAGGGTGTGTACGGTTTGGTACGGGTGAGTTGCGTCTTTATCGATGAGACACCACGCAGAGTGAAACGTTAAGACGCCTTTAGTTGGCGGCTAGCATGCTACGGCGCTCCTCCCCGGTTACCGTTCGAACTTCGGTTCGTTACCTTGCATTCGCATTGACCACGCAGTTCGAATTTGTGGCGCTCAATTTTCTTTTTTCGTGACCTTTTTACGCAAGCCCTTCTGTGTCATACGTTGTGTCATTGAACTTGGTCACTTTGCATCTGCGGTGAGCATCGCTCTTGCCGTAATCGTCTAGTGGTAGGATGTCGCTCTTGAAGGCGGAGGGTGTGCGGTTCGAATCCCTGTAAGGGGCAGTTATATATAAGAAACGATTTTGTTCGGTCCATTCTTCTGGGTGTCACCTCGACCGTCCGATTGCTACAAAATCATTGGGGGTGAGAACTTTCCATTTTATTTCTTTTGTTTATATTTATTTTTTTGCTCCTGCGCATTTTGAAAAAATCGTGCGCACAAAATGCTTCATATCTATGGCAAAAAAAACAAAACCAACATTTTGCTTGGAGGGGTGTGTTCCCTTCAACTTGCCCATTTCCCTGCCAAATTTTTGTTTTTTTGTTTTTTTCGCTATTTTTGGGTCTTATAGCTTATGTCATACAAGTCATATGACGTTAGTACCCCTTTAGCATGCCATGTACATTACGCGGATATTATGCCGGTAGCATGCTCTTATGGTGTCATTTAGTATCCTAACGCCAGACTTGCAGTTTTTTTGTTTTTTTTTGTTTGCATGCGTCTTTGTTAGTATGCCGTTACGGTACCCACTACGTGAGACTAGACGCCGTTAACATGCTATCGCCACGCCGTTAGCGGCATACTAGGTGAGACTAGACGCCGTTAACATGCTAACGCCACGCATGCTAAAGGCGTGCTAACTACATGCTAACGGCGACAACATGTTAAAGGTGTCCTAAGGGCGTGCTTTAGGGTGCACATCTTAACAGGCCTAGAGGAATATTCCTCAAAAGATTCCCTGGTTAGGACACCTTTAGGAGGCCTTTAGGATGCCTGTAGTTCGCCCATCCTAACGGTATCCTAATGACACCCTAACGTGTGGCATTAGGACTCCTTTATGACGTACTAACCGCGTCTTAACAGGCCTACGGGGGGAGGGGGGGGGGTCACAGGCCTGCGATGCCCCGTAAAGCACTTCGCCCCGGAGAGCATTTCTCCGCGCTACGTGAACAATGGACTCGCCAACTTCCCCCCGATGCATCCGATGACCAGTTCGTGCAGGCGTCCGCAAGTACACCCCGTGCGGCCCCGGGTCACCGTGGGCTTTCCCTCCAACGACAAGAACGACCGGTGGCCAAAAGCGTGCGCCACGACTAGCCCGAATGGCCATGTGTCACCCAGCACCTCACCCAGTACCCTTGGCACCACCGCGTGGTCCGGTGAATATTGCCACCTCCGCACCATCAACTCCGGCGGTACCACTTGCTGCCGATACCGTCGGTTGTCCGGAGGGTTTCCGGTTGGGTCAACATTTCGAGGAGCACACGAAGAAGTTTCGAGTTAGCCAATGGGCGGAAACCACTGTGGCGTGCGTGAATGATGCAAGGTGAGTGATTTCGTTTTTTCAAGGACCCTTTGAAAGTGCCCTAACTTTCAGTTGGACTCTTGAATCACAATCGTCCATTTGGACCTTCGCAGCACTGTCGCACACATATGATGCCGTTAGCATGGTAAAGACTATGTATCGACGTACTAGCGACATCTTAACTGCACTCTAACGTGGCAGGTGCCAAACGGAAGACATGATGCGTGCTCTTTGTCACGTAACCGCTTGTAGATTGGAAGCGCGTAAGTCGAGAAACGTCGGCATGGTTCAGATTTACACTTGTGGCCATCGCAAGGACGAACCAACTTGCATGACTCCCCGCGACTTTCATCGTTGCGCCCAAGACATGCTAACGACCCTACGGTACCCGTCATGGTTGCCGATCCCGTCCATTTTGGAAGAAGAAACCGGGCAAGGTAATGTACGCCGACCGCGTATTTCCCATAAAATACGCCGGACACGTGGCGTGCGAAGACATTGTCTCAGCGTCCATTGCCACGTAATCATGCCTATTGTCGCAGCTTCCATCGATAACACCACCCTCTCTCGATATTGATACGAGATGTCGACGACTCCCCTGCCGCCCGCCTTCGCCTTCACCGCGCCCCGAGCCGATGGCCGACCCCACTGGATGACGACACCACCCTCCTTCCTCCTTGATACGAGACGTCCACGACTCCCCGCCGCCCGCCTCGCCTTCACCACGCCCTGAGCCGATGGCCGACCCACCGATGACGACACCACCTCCGCCTCTCCTTTGGATACGACGTCCACGACTCTCTGCCGCCCGCCTCGCCTTCACTCGCGCCCTCGGAGCCACGTCAGACCCCCACCTCGATGACGACACCACCCCTCCTTCCTCCTGATACGAGACGTCCACGACTCCCCGCCGCCCGCCTCGCCTTCGCCACGCCCCGAGCCGATGGCCGACCCCACTGATGACGACGCCCGTCCCTCGTCATTGATAGAGGACCGCATTGACGTGGTAAGCATCGTGGAATCCATTGAGGACGACGGCGACTCTTCAGTCGCCACGCTTTTGCCACACCCCGAGACGACCGAGCTCCCCGACCACTTTCCGCGTCATGGGGATGTGGACCTGGCAAGGTGAGCCCCCCCTTTGGGCGGTTTGTATGTCGGCGCTAGGGTGCCTTTACCACGCCTTTAGCGTGCTAACAGTGGTATAAAGGCGTGCTATCTCCAGGCGAGGCCACGACTCCCCGCCGCCCGCCTCGCCTTCACCGCGCCCCGAGCCAATGGCCGACCCCACCGATGACGACACCACCCCTCCGCCCTCCTTGATACGAGACGTCCACGACTCCCCGCCGCCCGCCTCGCCTTCGCCACGCCCCGCGCCGATGGCCGACCCCACCGATGACGAC
>LGRX02028034.1:0-27589 GCA_001247695.2 Cymbomonas tetramitiformis
TACTGACCTGACCTCAGAGGAGCAGGATGAAGTTGGCATGCACAAGAAGGGACCGCAGGTGACGGTGGGGCCCTTTCGGGAAGAGCCAAAAGCAGCGAGGCAGTACATCGGCCACTTGGAGTCGGCGATCCGACACTTTCACGACCTCCCTGACACTGCCCCGGTTCTGTGCGGCGGCGAAACCCAGCTACGCTGGTATGCTGATAAGATAGCAGAGCTTCATCTCACCTTTGAAAAAAGTGAATATGCCATCACTGCGCTGGCGACATCTCTGGCACATCTACCTCTCCACTGCGCACCACTGGGGGCAGACAACTTCCAAGCAGCAGACGTTTGCATCCCGAGGGTACGGGTATTTCATCCGAGGCAGACAAGGACGGGAAACGCGGAGCGACAGCTGCACATAATCAGCGAAGAGTTGCGCGGGCACACGACCAAAGACTTCGAGAAACAACTGCGCAGTATGCCCTCAGTTGAATCAGCAATCAAAGGGGCGCGGGGACTGCCCGCGTACATGGAGAAGCACACCAACAGCATACGGCTGGTGGCGGTCACGGAGGAGGCCGCTGACAACATAGAGTCGAAGGTGCTGGCCTTCCCGGGTCTCGGGGAATACACGGTACAGAGAATCAGACCATCGCTAACGAACAGAGGCGAGGACGAGACAGAGGTGATCGTAGTTGATAAGGGGAGCACCATCGACCTGGCCGCGGACCTCCCGAACTTAGTCGCGGCCATCCAGGAGGTGTTTACACAGGCGGGCCTAGGCGAAGCAGCAGAACATCTAAAGCCACTGCCAGCGACGACAGTGAGGCCAGGGACTGACCCAGCAAAGCCGGAAACGTATATGCGGGTAAGAATCACAAGAAGCGGCAATCTTTTCACTGGGCTGGCCAGCGAAGCGGCGTATGAGTGGCTGGGGAAGCAGGACAGACGTACGGTCCGCCTCTCTCTCCCCAATAAATCCCGGTCCTACCTCCTCCAACACTCTGACTTTTCTCGCACGGGAGATAAGTTTAAAGGCAGAAGAGGGAAGGCAGCGCCACCGCAGCAGGGGCGCAGCAGACGGAGGACATCGTGCAAGCGCTGGAGAGCAAGCTCTCCAACCAGTGGGCGAAAGCTGCGAAGGGCGGGGCCGGTGACGAGGCCATCAACGAGCTCCGCAAGGCCGTGGAGAAGCTCGAGGGCACGTGCAAGAGCGGCTTCACGGACAGCGTTGAGGCCACGAACAACGTCTCCAGCAAGGTTGACGAGGTCAAGGACTCCGTGATCGACCTCACTGAGGAGAACCGAGTGTTCCAGAAGCAGCATATTGGAATCTCCAGCGAAATATTAACGTCCTTCAGCAACTCCAACAACGCGCTGGCCAAGTTGCTGAAAGGGCACCGCACCCCCGAGCCGGCAAAGAAAAATCTACGCAGGCCACGGGAAGCGAGCGAGCCATCTGACAGCGACGGAGGTATGGAGATCGACGAAGAGACGCTGTCGGAGCTCAAACGTCTGCAAAAAGCACGGGTAAGTTCCCTCGGGGAAAAATCATCCTCACTGGATAAAGGACCCCTCGCATATGGCGTTGAGGGCAACAGCACAGGGACACACAATCTGACTGAAAAGTTTGAGCATCGGCTCCGAAATCAGGCACAAGACGAAAAGTGGAACCCCACCACTTGCGTCACTGAACCAGTCCGAACACAGCACAAGAGGAAGGGAAATCAGCTGAATAAGTACTGGCTGGGTTCCTGTGTGCATCGCAGGCCAAGGCAGACGAAAGGAAAAAACTGGAGCAGCTGGAACAACAGCTGGCAGAGCCTCGCTCCAACCGAAGCCAACGCTCTAGGAGCTGACAGAAACAGCCTGGAGGAGGCCACATCCTGTATAGGCCCTTACAGTTTTGAAGCTAGGAAAAGCCCTGTATACCAGAAAATCCTGGTTAAACAAAAACCTGAAGTAAAAAGTAACTCTGCTAAATCCAAACCTGCTGCTGGTAATAGTGCATCGTGCCCATACTCCTGCACAGTGCCGATCGGAACCCAGGCTGCAAAGCCCACGACTAGACACAAGTGTGAAAGGGCTAGCAATAACACAGGCACCAACTGCCACCACACTGCTGACACGGTAGCATCATCAAACTCAATACAACATAGGGAAAGGGCGGGCACACCTGGCACAAGAGCTGCAAAAAATAACATAAAACATACAATAACATTAAGTAGCTGCACTTGCAATAAAATACACTATGAGTCAGTAAACAGAATTAAAGCAACAAGCAGGTCACCCGAGGCCAGTTCCCCATGCACAAGGGAGGTAAGCAGCAGAGAACACATTCAGGAACTCCCACTAGGACAAGAGGGGAACCCTAAGCCTACCCTAAGAAAAACAAGCACAAACCAGCCCCAGAGGGTGAAGGCAATGGTCAGCCTGACAGGAAAGTTACTATGGGGACTTTATTGCAAAATGGCAGACAATATTCACACTTTCAGGAGCAACCGGCAAATTACGGCATTTAGCGAATTGCTCCAGGAGCTCTACGTTAAAATACGAAGTTCTGTAAAAACAGCTCTGACAGAGCAATATTTCAAGGAGACAACTGAGGGTCAAACACAAAGACATATTGAGAAGAATGAGGTCCAGATATATGGCTGTAAGGACGGGATGATGCTTCAGGCAAATGTAACGCGTAACAGGAAGAAGAATGCGGGGTCGGGGGAACATGCACACTGGCAAGATGACGGGGATAGTAACAACAAGAAGAACCCACAGGATATATTGAATGGAAATAGGCGAACTGCAACAACCCGTACAGCCGTATGGAGGAAAACGAGGGGAAACCCTAACCCAAAAGGGACTTACCTACAGAAAAGGGAGGGAATAGGGGCACATAAAAGTAAAATTAGACGGAAATATTTTACACAGGGCCTACAAATGGCAAAATACGAACATGAAATGAAAATGAACTTGAACGGACGACTTTGGACATTTAGCGAATTGCTCCAGAAGCTTTACGTAAAAATTCGAAGTTTTGTAAAAACGACCCCAGCAGAGCAATATTTTAAGGAGGCAACCAAGAGTTATGCACAAAGATATATGGGGAAGAATGAAGCCCAGATATGCTGTAAAAAGAACGGAACGACGCTGCAGACATGTGTAACGCGTAACAAGGAAAACCGCGTTAAGCCAGAAGAACATGCACACCGACGGAACGATAGGGACAACAATAACAAGAGGAACCCACAAGATACATTGAAAGGGAAAAGGCCAATTATGACAGCCTGCACAGCCATATACCGGGAAATGAAGGGAAACCCTAACCCAAAGGGTCAGTACCTACAGAAAAAGGGGGGTATAGGTGCACATAAAAACAAAATTAGACGAAAAAATTTCGCACAGAGCCTACAAATGGTGAAATACAAACAACAAATGAAAATGAGCTTGAACGGACGACATTGGATATTTAGCGAATTGCCCCAGAAGCTCTACGTAAAAATACGAAGTTTTGTGCAAATGGCCCAAAAGGGGAAATACTTTGAGGGGACACCCATAGGGTATATACGAATAAGGTTTGAGGAAAACGAAGTTCAAAAATGCAACGAGAAGGGTGTGAGGGGACAAAATGAGCGTGTAACGCGTAACAAGGGAGGCAGTATGGGGGGAGGAAAACATACCCGAAGGAGATGCGTGGTAAGTAATGGACACGAAGGCAACTCACGGGGCACACTAATGAAAGCAATACTTGCAATTTGCGTTGCAGCTACGTTCCTGACAAAAAGTAATAGTGGAGGAAGAATAACGCCAGCACAAAAATTAACGCAATGGGTACGGGTAACAGCATGCAGGAAGACTAGCAGAAAGGTGGGAACGGGGATGCAAAAAGAAACACCGGAAAGGGTGCGAGTGACATGCTTGCAGAAAAGGAACACAGCAGCAACAACAATAACCAGGCAGGTAACTGAAACAAGAAAGGGAAAGGAAAAAATGCCAAGAGGGGAGGACAACCGAAGCCAAGGAACAACACAGGAAAAGCCCTCAAAGGGAGTGCTGGGTGAAGCTCCGGAAAGGGAGCATGCAGCACAGTGCATGCAGAAACGAAGCACAGCGGCAACAGCAAAAACCCGGCAAACAGTTGAAACTGAAAAGGTAAGTGAGAAAATGCCAAGAGGAGTCAGCGACCAACGCCAGGAAATAACACAGGAAAAGCCCCCAAAGGGCCCCAGTTGGTTAGCCACAACAAAAGAGGGGGAACGAAGGGCGAACTTCAGAAGAAACCTCACATATTACCTACGGGCGAACCGGCAGGAGCACGCACATGCTCACAAAAGGGGAAGGAGATATTGGAGTGAACATGAGAAAGGGAAAACATGCAGGTGGGTACAAC
Organism: Cymbomonas tetramitiformis; assembly: GCA_001247695.2. Taxonomy (NCBI): domain Eukaryota; kingdom Viridiplantae; phylum Chlorophyta; class Pyramimonadophyceae; order Pyramimonadales; family Pyramimonadaceae; genus Cymbomonas; species Cymbomonas tetramitiformis. The sequence continues at coordinate 4,373 of LGRX02028034.1, forward strand.
GTACCAAATATGACAGACCACAACTGGTCAGAAGCAACCAGGTAGTAAGGCAAGAAACAAAGGACAGGGACAATAGTAAGTGGGCGCGAAGACATGGCGAGATGCGCCGAATGAGAAGGGAAGGCCAAAACATAGCGAGAACGGTGGGAGCCCAGATAATGAGCATGCATGTAACACTAAGTGTGCTGGGCACTCTGGCTAAACGGAAGGAGCAGGCACAACTGGCAATGAAAAACCCTCGGCAAGAGGTACCGCAGGTCAAAGCGGTGAATGAAATGTCTACGGCAGCACGAGGAGCAGCCCTGGGTACAAGACCCAACAGGAAAGCTGAACAAATTGAGGAGACGGGTAGATATGCCGAAGCGACACCACAGCCCTCACATATAGGGGGGGAACATGCTCGAACGAGAAAATGGAAGGACAGTACCCCAAGAATTCTGTCACGCAGGGAATATTTGCCAAGGACGGAAAACTGAATATGCACCAAGTGGACCTCGCGCTCGAAACACTGGAAGACAACCCTCCGGGTTCAACAACCATGCAAGAAATACTGAAGATGCTGAGGGAAAATGACAAAAAATTTCTGAAAATGGTAAAAGAAAAAGTCGCCAAAAAGGGTGGCACCCAGATACCAGTGGTAGGAAACGGACACTGGCTACTACTGATGGTAGGAGTCTGCGTCGCAAAAAATAACAGCACGTTGCAGGCCTATGTATACGACTCCATGGGCATGGAAAGACAGACACGGAAGAAAACCGCCCAAGGGCACACGAGGATGGCGGAGGAACTGCAAGGAGCAGTGAGTGCATGGGTAACGGGCAACAAGGAGGCAATGGGGTGCCTGGAAGCTAGAGCCACGCCGATGTACGACAGGCACCAACACGATGCATTCAGCTGCGGCGTCTGGGTGATATATATTGCGGAGCTATGGCAACAGTGGCTGTTAGAAAGGAACGGAGCCTGGATACAACATGTGTACACGAACACACTCCAAGCCAGTCGATGCGTGACAATACACACCACGGAAATAGTGAATAAATGCAGAGACAGATTCAGGCCAAAGATAAAGTCGGCCATAATGAGGGAAAATAAGCCACAAGCAGAACAGGACACGGATGAAGTTGAGCTGACAAGGGAGGTCCCAGCAAAAAGGACTGGGGCAAAACAGGCGCGAACCCAAGGAACGTGTGCGGCGGATACCTTCATGAGGGAGGTGGGGCGTGGCCGCACAGGGGAACAGGTGGAGGACACAATGCAACAACAAGGGGTGGGCATACAAACGATAATGAACGTTCAGGAAGCACTTCAAGCGCTACAACAAGACACTGAAGCCCTCATAGATGAAACAATGAGCAAACTGTCGACAGATGGCCGAACCCAAATAGCAATAAGAGATGGAGAAAAATGGGCAATGATGATGCTCACAATAACACGCCAGGACATGCAGGCGCATGTGTGGCTGCCCACTGGAGGAATAGAAAAACAGGACGAACTGCTAATAGCTATAGATGTCTGGACCATACTGCGAGAAGCCTACGACCTGCAAAAGGTGAAATATAGTGAACTAAAAACACATAGCACACCACCAGAATGGGAAAGATTCAGTCAAGGTGAGCAAGCGATAAGAGTGGCAGGGAGCTGGAAATACTGGCATGTTGACGGCAAACCAGGACACTTCAAACTCGGGACCAGAAACACGGCACGGCTGCAGGGGGAGACTCGGGAGATGCGGCGGACGACAGAACAAACAACTGGGCTGGCCGAGGAGGGCACGAAAAGTGATGAACCGAAGGAAGATGGCAGGGCACCTACTACGGAGCAACACGCCACGGGCGAAGCAACGGAAGAAAAGAACACAAGTACCACGGACAAGCTAGTTCAGGCCACGTTACGGTTCCTTCCGATAAGCAAAGAACAAGCAAACGAAAGGCTAAAGAAGGAGGAGGGAACGGCGACAGGAAAAAAGCTGAGGCCTCCCGCGAACGCCAAGAAATACCCGCCACCTACTACAACAACGAAAATGAACAAAAGGGACAATGAGGAAACCAAAGGGTCCCTGGAGGCACAGAAGCAATGGGGTGGGAACATGCCAAAAACGGAGAACCTAAACACTGAAGAAATGGGAGAAGCACAACAACACACCATAAATTTCCTAACATGGAACATACAAGGCTCCCCGCACTCACTGTATGAACTGGAGGAGCAAATGAGAAAATGGGAGATAGATATAGCAATAGTTACGGAAACTAAGACTGCGAATGAGGAAATAAAAAGACACTTCAGAAACAAAAAACAGTCAAACGTATGCACAAACGTACCAACAGAGGAAGGGGAGGGAGAAGAGAGCAACCACAAGGCGGGCCTTGCCGTAATACTCACAGGGGAATATGCCAAACCACATAACTACACCGAGGTGCAGGTACCGCACTTACGAGGGGTACTCACACACACGCTGCTCCACTTTCCGGGAGGAAAATACTTACACCTGCTAGGGGTATACTACCCGGTGGAAGGGAAAGACGTGGCGGAAGAGACAGGACGAGGGGAACTCGACAGAAAGGCGGCCAGAAATGGCATACAGGAGTATGTGCGAATGGTGACCACAGCCAGCGACAATGCGGTAGGACAAACAGTACTAATTTGTGGGGACCTGAATGCCACGACGGGAACACCGAAAAATAGCAGGGACAGAGAATGGAACAAAACCCTGGAAGCCACGGGTCTGCAAGATGTGGGAGGGACCAGGGAAACAACACTAACATGGCATGAACGACGGAACATAGACAGAATGCTAGCAAGCAAAGCAGAATTACAATACTACACGCAACCAACGGCAGGAGAACTCACCGAGCTACACATGAGCGACCACAAAATGGTCTGCACAACGCAACTGGACCTAAAAGCCTGGGGGACCCACAGACAAACGACACAAAAGCCACAACATGCAAAAACAGACAGACTGAAACTCCCGCTAACAGAAGCAGAGGGGAATACCCTCAGGCAAACACTGGACGCTGCATATACGAAGGAATTACAAGATGAAATGCAAGAAGCAATAAACGGGATAAAAACAGCAGCCAGCACAAGGCACAGAAAACGGGCAATAGACTACGCGGGAGGGGTGGTTGCAAGGATAATGGGGGAAGCAAGAGACAGGGCAATGATGGATGTCAACTTACCGAAACAAGCGGCAGCACCAGAACAACAACATGGACTACACCTCCCAAAAACCCTCCGCAAAGAAAGGGACGGCCACCTGAAAGAAAGAAACAGGTGCCGTGAGAACATAGCACTATGGAAGAAGGACATAGAAACACGAGAACAAGTAACCGAGGAAGCACGGACGGAAGATTTTGACAACCGAACAAACGAAATGAGGGAATGGGAACAATGGGAACGGGAACAGAAAAAGCTTGCGACAAAAGAGGCAAGGAAGTGCATTAAAGAACACGAAGCAAACCGAAAACAGAAAACAAGAATGAAAATGAGAGAAGGATACTGGGGCAACATAAAGCACTACCATAAATTGATATACAAAAAAGAGATAGAAAACGGGACGGCACCAACTACAACAATACAAGCGATTGAAACCATGCAAGGAGAGCTAGTGGTAGGACACCAAAAAGTGGCACAGGCAATGGGAGAACACATTGCGTGGTCGGAACCATACAAAATGAAGGAACCAGAGAAAGGACTTAAAGATACGCCACCCTGGCTTGACGAAAGGTACAAGAACTACATGAGGGAAAACCAATGCAAAAGACCGGACCAAACAAAAGTAAACCTAAATGTGGACAAAGAGGCCTACCGACAGGCGGTGAAGAAAATGAAAACCAACAAAGCAGCCGGGCCCATGGGGATACAAAATGAAATACTGAAACAGATGCCGGACAGATTCCACGACCAACTGTGTGAACTCATGAAATTAATGTGGGAACATAGACACACACCCCTACCATGGAAAAAAGGCTACTTCTGCTTCCACCACAAGCAAGGAGAAGTAACAAAACAAAAAAACTACCGACCTATAGCACTACTGGACTGCCTGTTCAAATTATACACTACAGTACTCACAAAAATGCTAGCTGACTTCTGTGAGATAAACGGCATGCTCTCGGAAGCACAAGAGGGCTCAAGGGAAAGCCACAACACAATGAAGCAACTCACCAGGGTAACCAATGCCATTGAAGACGCCAACCTCTCCAAACGAAGCCTACATGCAACCTACGTGGATTTCGAAAATGCGTATGGCTCGGTTGACCACGAAAGACTCATTACGACGCTGAAACACCTAGGGGTGCCACCACAACTTACCGAAGCTGTCAGGGACATACTGGGCGAAAACGAGGAGGACTCCATGCAAATGAGAGCAAAAGTAGGGGACCAGGTCTCGGAAGAGGTGCCAATAAGAAGGGGGATTCTGCAAGGCGACAGCATGAGCCCGCTACTGTTCATACTATACCTGGAACCTCTCCTTAGATGGCTAGAGGTGGGAGACCATGGATACCAGCACAGGTATGCAACTGACAGGGAGCTCAGAGGGGAACTGAGAACCTCCTCCGGAGCGTTTGTGGACGACCTAATTATACTAACCAAACTAATGACAGGCATGGAGCAACAGCTAAAGAAACTCTCAGCATTTGGAGACTGGAGTGGACTCAGAATAAACGAGGACAAAACAAAGATAACAGGGGTAGAACATGGCAACAAAAACGTGAAAGAAAGTAGGCACCAAGGGGTGAAATGCGGAAGTCGAACGCTAAAAGTCCTAAAAGCCGGGGATACCTACAAGTACCTGGGGGTCCTACTCAATATGCTGGGGACATGGAAAGAGGAGAAAAGAAAGTCACTACGGGAACTCAAAAGAAGAATAGACGCACTACTGGCAACCCCCCTCACACAAAGACAAAAAGAGTACTCCCTGAAGTCGGCCATATTGGGGAAATTCAAATACGGACTCCACCTCGGGATATACACACAGGGTGAAATACAACAGGCCGAAAATCAGCTGGGAGCCGCGATGAAAAGAATATACGGACTTCCCGCGAATGGTACGCCCAATGAACTAAACACGGAGGAAAAAGAGGAATACGGACTGGGGCTCCAGTCCCTACAGGCAATATATGCACAGGAAGTGTACACGGGACTGGCAGGCGCTGTTCAGAGTGAGGAAGACAAAGGGGCCCAGATGGGATACGGCAAAAGGGAGAGAAACCTTCAAACCAGACAAAGAATGTCACAAGTTAGCAGATCCACAGCCGGACTACTGGAAAAACACTTCGAAGAAAGGGGACACAGCAGCACAAGGAGCAAACTAAAAATGGGACTGCAGACACAAACGAACACTCTGAGGAAGATGAATGCTCTGAATGAATATGGAATACGCGTGAAAGGAGTGGGAACCCACATGCAGGAACTGGGCAAAGAAACACTACCTATAATGAGGCAGCTGGGAAAAGCTAAAAGGGTATACACAAACGCGGAAATGGAGGGCACAACCAGAACGACCAAGCACCAAAGGATAATGGATACAGAATACAGAGACCCACAGTCGCAGCCTGCGACGACAGGCTTTGAAAAAATGGGAACAGTAAATGTAATACAGGAAACGAAAACTCAGCAAGCCACCAAGCAAATAAACTTTACCAAACTACTCACACTATTCAGAAACTACCCGGCCCTCAAGAACTTAACCACGGCAGACGGGAAAAGTGCCATACCAATAGAAACACTGAAAGCAACAGGTGGAAGGAAACACGACACCAAGACGGCAACAAAGATAGCACAGGGAATGCTGCACCTATACCCATACATTTGCGAAGCACAACCCAACAACATTAAGAAACCAGGGGACCACTGGGACCATGTGTGGAACAGAAGGCTGAAACCTGAATATATACAAGAACGGAAAACAGGAGAGCTAGAGAGGTACACCAAAAGTACGGTAAGCATGGAAAACATAAGCAACTGGCCGGCACAAATAAAGGCGCTACATGAGGCTGGAAACAGTCTGAAGGACATACTGCAACTAGTGTCTATGTACCCGCTAGCCAACCAAACGAAGCATTTCGAACAGTCAGAGGTAGAGTGGACGGAACAAGAGAAGGAACTTCTGGGCATAGAAACCGACCAAGAAAAGGAGGAAGACGACGTGATGACAACCAGACACCCGCGGGGGAGAGTAAAGAGGAAGTCAGGACAACAGGACAGAGGCCAGTGGTCGACACAGGAAGACCGAATGGAAATGCTAGGACAAGAGGGAAACTACACGCCCGCCGGGATACTGGCAACGAGACAGTACCTGCAAAACTACACAGACTCGACCTCGAAAGTAACGCAGTACGAAATACGGTGGACCGATGGAGAAGGAAACGAACAGACGACGTGGAGCACAGAAGAAACAGTAAGAACGCACCTGCTCAAACACAACCTCTCCTCGGACCAAGGATGGAAAAACCTAGTGGAAGAATGGAAGAACGACAAGAGAGACAAAAGGACCAAACGCGAGCCCGCTGAAGAGATACTGGCAGGACAACCAAACGGCGAACAGAGGTACTGGAAAGAAGTAACGCACCTGGAAATATGCACAAGGGAAACGAACCCGGACCAGGACATTAGGCACATTCCAGGGGTGAAGGACAGACAACTGCGCACGGAAGGTGACACCACCTACTGCTATGAGCCGGAGGGAAGCCTTATAGGCACGCTGAGCACGGTAAAAGCTAGAGAATTGTACGACAGATATGCCGAGGCGGTGGGGGACAGCACGGCACAAGGGCCAACAGAGAAACAACTGGCCAAAAGGCTGAAACTAAGTGTAGAACACAAAATACATGTAAACACTTTTGAGGAGGAAATAGCACAACTGCTGATAAGGTACTCCAGCAAAGCGGAGATGAAACACAGAAAAAGGAACCTCCAAAACCACTGGACCTTCCCTCCGGAAATGATGGAGGCGGTACACACAGCCATGGGAGTCCAAACAGAGGTATTCGCCTCCCCACTTAATGTACACAGAGACACCAGAACGTACTACTCGCAATACCCACGAGACTCGGTATTTGGGGCTGTAGGCTCGGCATGGGAAGAGCAATGGGAAAAACTGGGGTCATACCAATTCAACCCAGAGTACACGGCAGGGGACCTCTACAAGGCACTGAAAAAGGCAATTAACTCCACAAAAACGGCCGAACCCGTTCTGGGGGTAGGAATATACCCCACATACGCCAAAAGCCCGTATAGAAAACTGCTGAATAAGCACATGGGATACAGGGTACACGAGTTACTGGAGATAAAGGAAGGGCAGTTCACCTTCCTACCACCCGACCACTGGATGCAAGGCAACCTACAGAAACCCAAACAATGCAACTGGAACATGAGAATACTGGTAGTAGCGAATGCGGCAGGATGGAGAAAATACTGCCCGGATGCACTCAAAACCCAAGACATATTCAGCAAGGCCCTTCTCAAGTGCCCGCAAAGCAAAGTCAGGACGATAGGCAGAGCATGCTACATACACAGGCCTCTCACCCTCAAGGATGCGGACAGGCGACCTAGGTCAATTACAGAATGGGAGAAGGATTGCGTCATAGACTCCGCGCCATGGATGAACCATGAACTACCGGTCATGCAAGCACTACCAGGCAGCCACCTGGAGAACCACACAGAGAAGATAATTGACCGGTGGATGGAAGACAGGGAAAAAGAAGGGGAGCACAGAGGAGGGGATAGAGGGCCGAGGCCAACGACTATGGACGTACTAAGAGCTAGCACCACGTGGAGTAGGGAGGAAATAAACAGAGACGCCCTAAGAAGGTGGGCATTACAATTTACGGGCCCAGACACAACGGACGAGCACATAAACGGAGACCAATGGCTGCAGTGGGAAAGGGGTGAAAAGGAGAAAGCAGCACCACCACCAGAAAGCAAGTGGGACAACCAAGGGAAAGGATACCCAGAGCCCCACAGGAGGCATAACAGAAACAATATGATTTACACAGATGGAAGCCAAAGAAAAGTCAAAAAGGAAAACGGGGAAGTCGAGGAAGTAACGGCGGCAGGTGTCTGGGACCCAAGAGGGGAACGGGCAATGAACCACATGCAAAGATGGGCCGGACGCTGCCAAACCGTTAACAGGGCGGAGCTCACTGCCATATATATGGCACTGACACTAGACCCAAACTCGGGAGAAGAGAAAGTCAGCATATGCACGGATAGTCTGACCTCCCTCTACCAGATACAAAACATGAAAAGAAGGCCGCACACGCTTGAAAGGCACGTACACAGGGACCTGCTGTGGAAAATAATGAAACAAATACAAAAGCTAAATAAGGAGGGAACAAAAGTGGCCCTATACAAGGTTAAAGCGCATGTGGGAATACATGGGAATGAAATGGCGGACGAGGTGGCAAAAAGGGCCTGTGAAGAAGGGGAATACGGCCTCAACCACGACAACACGGATACAGTGATGCTACTAGCAATATGCGAGGCCACGGGTAGACAACTGGAAGGACACCAAGCAATACTCAACCATGTAACAAAAAAGGAGAGGGAGGCAAAAATGACGGGAAAAACGAACATAATACAAAGACTAAAAAGGAAACTAGAAACCGGGCCAGAAGAATGGGAGACCAAAAGACAACGCATTGAGAGGAAGGAGGCAGAATATGCACAAAGAAACCGGGAGCCTACTGAAATAGGAACAGCCTGGGCAGACACCTGGCCCGATGAACCAGAATGGCAACAGGAACAGGAAGAGGAATTGGAACTCCAGAGGATGGAACGATTAGAGGAGGAGGCATTAATACAGGAGCAGCAAGTACAAACAGCACAACAAGCTAAACAAAAGAGGGGGCAAGGGCGAGAGAGCACACGGGGAGTAGAAATGAATAAGGAACAGGGATGGAAGACAAGAACAATACAGAAAGAGGAGGCATTAGAACAGGGAGGAAGACAAAAACGAAGAAGAACCCAAAGCCAGGCAAAACCCGACCAACCAGCCCTACGGGAAGCTGAAGGGCCGAGGGAAGCCCAAGGAGAAACTGCACAAGGGTCAACCCAGAAACTGAAGCTACCGGAAACACAGAATGTGGACACGACAACACAGCAGGACACCGCAGCCGAGCTCAGAGAAATGGCCCAACAACAGGAGGAAGCACAGGAAGAATGGAGAGCACTCCAGGAAATGGTACAGGACCAGGAAGCAGCGCAAAAGGAGGTACACCAAGTGAAGGAATGGAGAAAGTCCTCGAGGGAAAAAATACTGACAGCAACACAAGAAAAGCCAGAAAAATACATGCAGCACCTCAAAGGTGATAAAGCCATGCACAAGCTCTCTAATGGATACTGGAAGAAGGGAACGGAATACCTAAACGAGAAAGACGTGACAGTCCTGCTAAGATGCCGGGCGAACAAACTACCAGCAGGACCATACAAGAAGCAGCAAGGAGGGAGAAGGTCGCAAAATTGCAAATGCTGCGGGATGCCCAGACAAGTAAACGCGGGAGGATTCATACGCACAGCCCATGTGCTGGGAGGATGCACAGAGAGGGAGATAAAGAACATGATAATAAGCAGGTCGGATGAGACCACCAAAATGATAGCGAAAGCAATTAGCAAAGGCAGGAAAGGAGGATGTGTAATAAGAACCCATGCGGGAAAAAAAGGGAAAGGAATGAACAACGGGAGACCAATAGAAGACTTCCTCCTCACAAGGGGGCAATGCAGACTGGACGGACGAAACACCCCGGCACCAGCACACGGAAAGGACACCATACCACACTACGTGGACATAGTAATGCTAGAGGGAACTGAAAAGGGGAATGAGCAGCCTGGGTACACACACCAAAAGGCAATGACGGAAGCGGGCCACATACACCTGATAGAGGTAACATACACAGACGAAATGAGTTGGGAGGAAGCTCTAAAAACGAAGTACACAAAATACACACCGCTAGTAAAACTACTAGAACTATATGGCTACAAGGTAACGCTACACGTAATGGTATTCGGCAATACGGGAACAATATACGAACACACGGAGAAAATACTGACCAAACATTTAGGATTCGACAGACAGGAAGCCCAACACCTACTCAGGAAAATACATGACCTAGCGACAGGATTTGCAGTAAGCCTAAACAGACTATACAGAACTAAAGTAGACAAGGAACCAGACTAAGGGACAAAGAAGAAGGAGTCAAGGGGACTCACAAAGCCCCACACCCCGTCCAAGGGTGTCTCTTTTTCTTTTTCTTTTTTATCCGACAGAGAGTCGGCGTCCAACTTCGAGAGTATCAGAGCCGAGTGGAAAGCTGGAAATTTTTCTGATATGCTCGTGGCGGTACCCATATCGATCGCTCGACGATTGTCATACGGAACGATGACCGACACGCGAGTCCGCGGCGACGAAACCGTCGCGATTCAATTTCCCAAACGATGTTTCCATCATCGCCTCGACGAAGCTCGTGCGGTCGTGCTTGTTGACGTGTCTGAAACGCGATTGTATCGATTGGTGAATAGGGTCGGTTGGACCCTGGCGCTGAAAACTCGGTGTGTATGGGCTTCCACGGTGGCGTCGATGATCTCGGAAAAAGATGCCCGCCGTCGTAATTTGTTGCAGTCCGTGAAATACGTGGCCGCTGAAATACGCGCGAACATGCCTGTATACTATATTCGGCAGGCCTTTCGCCCAATCGCGGCCGCCGTAGCAACCGCCAGGACGGCAATAAAGAAGGTCATCGATACAATACAACAATACAACGCATCCGAGGCGAACATGTTCGGTGCGGGTCAAAACGACTTTTACCAACTAATGACCGGAACCAATGCACGTGCGAATTATTTTACGCGTGCTATGCTGTCGAAGAACGTGACATTCGTCGCTACAACGCCGTACACTGGCTTCGTAATAACCGAGGATAATATCACGTATGCTACAGGCGCAAATGCGTATGGGCAGCTGGGAATGGGTAACCAGACACATCACACGGATTGCAACCTTGATCTGACGAAATATGATCCTTACACGTGTGATTATGAGGTCGAGAGCGAGCCGGTGGAAGTGAGTCACGAAAACATGAACGAGGCAGCTGTCATCACGTACGTATGCGCACACCGGTACCATACCGTTTTTATAACCGACGATGGGCAGGCGTATTCCGCCGGGTCTACAGAGTATGGAAAGACGGGAACCGGGGTGTACGACACTGATACAAATCTATTTACCCCCACACCAGTCGACACATCCAACCTGGAACAAAACGAAGGTTTTGTGTCGTGCACAGCGGACACTTCAAAAACTCGCTTTCTGACGAATTTTGGAAATCTCTATTATACGGGAGATGATAGTCTGTTCAGCAAGGACAATGTGGTAGACATACCGACAAAAGCGGACGTCTTCAACTTCACGGATTCCGACGAATATGTGGTGTCGATGTCGGCAGGTTACCAGCATATTTTATTCCTCACAAACAACAACCGATCGTATTCGTATGGATCCAACGACTATGGCGGTCTCGGAGTTGCGAGTAATACCGATGCTTCGGAATATGCCTACTTGGTGGATCTCCCAGACGATCAACCGGTGGTGCGCGTCTCAGCGGGTTATGAACACTCTCTGTTTTTGTTGGCCAACGGAAGTGTGTACGCCTCGGGAAGGAGTTTTGACGCGAATCTTGGTTATAACGCGTTGTGTCTTGGATCCGACGGAGGCAACATCGTCTACGTTCCTAAGATAATACCAGATATGATTGACGTCGTGGATATTCGTGCTGGATTGCATCATACCGTAATTGCGACCTCCGAACCTGAGATCTACACCTGTGGTCTAAACGATGATGGCCAATTATCAATCCAGAACACGACGCAAGACGCAACCGTTCCGACACCAACGGTCAGGAATTTCGCGATCTTTACGACGGTGGTGCAAATTTCCGCGACCTCGTCCAACAGTGTCGCCTTAGAGAGAATAGATGAATGATCTCGACACAGGCCATGCGAACTCTTAACTCTGGTGCTTAAATACATGATAGTTTAAGGATTCTGTATTCAGTGTTGATGCGCTTGCTGTGTTATGTCACGAGGAGCGCTGGATGTGCGAGTATTGTAGAGAATTGCGACGATTATACTGTCAACAGAACTGTCCACGAAAATCCCGAACAACGTGGCGACGAATTCCGCAGAGTGTTACGAAGCTCGACACTTTTTTATCCAATTTGATTCCCACTTTACGGGTAGATGCGATCAGTCACTCAATTTGCTCAAATCCGAAAAAGGCTTCGACGAGGATAAGAATTCGGCGCTCGAACCGTGGCATCGCCTTTCAACATTTATATTTTAGCGAGAACCGACGGTTTCGATACTATAAATACGTATCCGCAATCGAATCTGATCGGAGTGTCTCGTATTCAGCAAACGCGAGAGTACACGCATCGAGACGTTCGGTGCCGCAAGCTTCTTACGGATCTGCGATGGACGAGGTCGAAGCCACTTGTTCCGAGACAGCCCTGATCGTCGATTTCATCGACAATATCGAAACAGCCGCGAAGATCGAGATCGATTTTGTCGAGCTCGTTCTACAAAGGCTACTGGAGTCCGAAAAGCGGGTCGCGGCGAAATCCGTCGGCAGCGTGCCCAAGAGGTGCATTTTTGTACACCTGGTGGGAATAAATACACAGAATCCTGCGTCCGCGTTTGTGTATAAGCGCACAGCGTTTCCCTACCTACATGTTGTCGTCACCAACACAACCACCTTGAACGATGTGAAAAATCAATGCATACAAAAATTTCGAACTAGCGTTTACGAGAAAGATCTTTCCATATTTCTGACCCAGTTCGAAAGTGGCACCAGCAAGGACGCCGTGTACTTTTTTTCTTCGACACACAAGAAGACGAACGTCATCCGAAATCATGTGTTTTTTGTCAAAAGAATCGATGGGCGTGGCATAAAAAACCTTACGCGTTTGCGATTGCCGTCCACCTCAAATCTGTCCCCCAGCGACGTCATACAATTCGTGCTTTACGAAACGTACGCTAAGGAATTATACACCATCACGAGCTTGGGCACGTGCGAGGACGAGCAGTGCACTATTTCTAAATGTCCTCTGAGAGTATGACGCGCGCCGCTCAGGAGGGGACGGGTTGAATCATCTTAGCTATTTTGTTCATGCGCTCAGCTTGCGTCTCGTCGATCGTCGAAATGTAATCATAATGTCCGCTCGCCACATCGCTAAATCTTATGAAAACGTCTTGGTTGAACTGGACTGCATGTTTGGGCGCGGTGCATGTGAGCTCAGTGCCGTACGCTGTGCAATTCTTTATGAACACGCTCGGCAAGGCCTCGCATATAACGTATATCGTAAGACCGAAGTAGCACGCGAAAGCTATTGTGCTGCGAAGTTCGCCGTATCCTTCGAGCGTGCATTCGCGTTCGTATAGTGGGCGAGTCTGATTGTCCAGATACTCGTAAGTGAGCGCGATCACCTCCTGCCACGGTTTGCTGTCCATGCACCTGTTCATATACGTCGTGAGGAGCACGCGCATGGACAAATGGGTCCATCCCTGATCGGAATTGGAGCCGATGGGAGGAGAGGCGCCGTGCTCATTGGCCGCCAGGGCCAAAGCGTGGTACAAACAGTTCCCGTCACCCGGAACTCGTGTGACAGCGATGTCGGAAACGCTTAGATGGAAACCTCGATCCAGATTGACACGCAGGGTGCACGACTCGATCGAGCTCTTCGTTTCCTCTTGTAGTGAAAGCTCGATCGCCTCTCGAATCAACTTTTCCTCCATTTCCGTCAATTCAGTTTCGTTTACTACGCTCTCGTCCGAGTCCGACATTGTGAGTGCAGCGTATGGAAAAACACACCCCCTTGATGTATTTATATAAACGACGTCGCTAGTGCACGATTTCAATAAAACGATTGTCGGCAAGTGTCGACAGTTTTCTGAAAGCCGCGCTGTGGCTTGCTACGAAACCGAACGTACGAAAATTCAAACGCGAGGTTGGATGTCGCAACACGCTTGCGCGCCTCAGTCAGACGCTCCGTGACGCAACGCGCCGTACAACACCGCCGCAAATAAAAGTGCCGTGAGCAGTAATCTTCTTGCCAATATCACTGCGTATCCCACAAGCGTCACTTGGAACCCGTATACATCGATGCAGACAAAAGTAATTCGTTCGCGTTTGGGCATCGCTACGCGTCCTTGATAAAAAACGCTCCCTCTCGACGCTGTTACCCGATGCATCCGATCGGCTATATTGCATACATCGCAAAGACCGTGTCCGACTGCTGCATGCCCAACTCGCGCGTCCGTAAAGTAAGCGCGCGTTCGATCCTTGCGAGCAGCGATACCGCGCATCAGGATTCCATAAACCGCGCGACACGCGCTTGTTGTATGGTATAAATACTGTTTATCGGAAAGTTTATGGTCCGTGATGACAGTGCGCTCGACACGTAAACCAGCACGTGCACATCTACATATTTTCGTGATTGTTTTTCAGTCTAGTTTCGACGAAAGTACGTTCGGTGGGGAATGAATCCTTACTCGGACGCCATCTTAATCCCTAAAGCTCGTCTTTCGAGATGTCGGTATCGTCCTCCTTATCGAGTAGACGCATCTCCTTCTTGTGTTTGCACAAGAGTTTGATCTCCGCTAAAGTAGCGAAGCTCGATGACAGCTGATGCGTGCTCAAAATCACTATCAAGATGGATATGCAAGAGTTCGTCAGCATCAGCGCTTTGACGTAATGCTCCTCGCGCGCAACGCCGCAACTTTGGTAGCTTAAATTGTACTCGACCGAGCTAGAAGTGCAGCTGCTGTTGTGAAGCGACTGAAGAGAGTCGCTACATTGAGCCGCGTCTTTGTATACGGCTTCGAAAGTCCTGTAGGGGTATATTTCGTAAGCGAAAAACACCGCGACTGAGGTCAGTAACATGAAAAGGCAAAGAACGTATTCAACTTGTTTGAGGAACAACACGTTCCGGACGCTCAGAAGCTCGGTGCGTCCGTTGACATAAGGATTTTGCTTCTTGTGCAATATGTAGTCGCCGTTGTGATCCACCTCTCCGTGCTTCTCGTTTACGTACTTCACGATGAAGGTGCGCAGGAAAATGAACGGTAAGAGCGAGCAAGACACCGTGCACATAGATACGGTGAGATAGAAGAGGGAATCGGAGTACGCTTGCGTGCTGTACATCGCCTTCGAGTAGTTACCATCCACGTGATTGCCGGTCGACAATTCGTACTTTTGCACCTCGCAGTTATCTAAAACGTCGAATAAACTTAAAAGATCGGTGAAGATGATCCAATTGAACGCGAAAGAGCAGCAAGTCATGCTGCACCAGACCATGTGGTCCACGTTGGAGCAATCGATATTCGATTTCGATCGTTCAGGCATCGCGATCAATTAGACTGTACCGGCCGTCTTACGCCTGTGCACTGAACGTAAAACAACGGCGACGCACGAAGTATTTCCTCTTGTTTCTTTTCGTCTCCGCCGTTAACGCCAGGAACAACGCGACATCATTCTGCGACACGCCGAAACCTTACGCAAATGCCTCGCGACGCGTATTTATACTTAAAATATGCTACTTTAAAAAACCTTAAACCCGATTGTAAATGCGCGACCCCCCTATGCACGCGAGAACGCACACAAATTAAAGACACCGCCTCACCGAGTCGGAGAGTTGCGACTGATGTATTTCCGCGAGCCGCGGTCGTCCATCGGCGCAGATACCACAAGGCGCATCTCGCTGACGAGATCGCCGTCTGTTTCATACGCAACAGACTCGTCGAGCAGGGGATGCGAATCGTAAAGGTCCACCGTTTCAGGATCGCGGTAATGCGCAATTTTGGGATGCTTGCAGTCGAGAGTCGAGACGATGCGTACCGCGCTTCCGTCCGCGAGCAACAATCTCAAATCGGATCGATTTCCGTCTATCCGCCTGACGGAGTGGCTGTATCCGATCGACTCGCTATCAGCGTATTCTATCTCAATGCGGACTTCGCTAATCGAATCAACGGTGGTATAACGTCTCGCAAGACGATTGACATCGTTTAGCAAATATTGCGCGATCGTCCAAAGGGGCACCTTTGCCGGTGCTCTGACGCACGCCTTCGAAGGCGCTCCGAAGAGCTTACATATGTACTCGACATTCGGCTCGGAAAGATAGTCGCGTTCCAAGACCTTACGACTCACGATCTCGCATAAAACATGATCGGACTCGAAGGATGGACAAACCTCTTGCCAGTCGTCCGCGAACGACGTCGCAAGGTTCTCTTGCACGCGAGGTGGAAGTGTCTCGACCGCCGACAACAACAACATCGCGACTGGACGCTGCTAACGTACGCGGTACTTATAATCCGACGGTGCACTTAAAGGCAACCAAATTATCGACCGTGCTCTCAGGGTCTTTACATTTGTACGCGAATCACAGCAAATCGCTTGTTAAGAGTATAAAAACGCGCTCGCTGGGCATGCAGGCGAATCGATCGCCCGGCTTTGATTTGGGCCGAGCAAAATTCGGAACGTCGAGCACAAGCGGGCAAAGAAAACGCGCCTCACAAAGCGTCGTAAGCTCTGGCAATGTGGCATCTAAGCCTCACGTTGCACTGCTACTCAAAGCGCAACGTCCATCAGCGTCCACACCCCCGCAAGGGACGAGTTCCTAAAAGAGCTTTCTCGGCGTCTTCACCAATGCGTCGAGGTCCACCACGCCATGCGAGACGGACGGCGGCGTGCTCGGAGAACCGTGCTCGGCCCATTCTCCATCGACCTCCGGCGTGAGGCAGCAAAGTATCGGGTGCTGCCTCTGTATTGTCTTAGGTAGGACGGACACGGCGTGAGACAACCAATCGCGAGCGAGAGTGTCCGATCCGCACGTCCGATACGAGGACCTCCCGAGTCTGTGCATGTAATCGCCGTACTCTTGCTTGGTTGCCAGGTAACAGCCCTCCACGTCGATGAACTGGATCTTGCCCTCCTTGGTCACAAAGACGTTCTCCAGGTTGTTGTCGGCGTAAACAAAATTCGTTTTGTCAAAAAACGCCTGATGAGCGCGCAGAACGCGCTCGCACAAGTCACCCACATCCTCGACCTCGAGAATGCATCGGCCAGCCGATCTCATCAAAACAGCGTCGTAGTCTTCCGTGCTAAATTTGCAGCACAGAATCTCGGGATGCACGGACGCTCTGTGATCGTCGACACACGCGGCTGCGACACAAGCCTCCACGGTGCGCTTCGTGTAGTCATCCGCGGACTTGCGCAACGCTTTAATCATCGCCCACTCCTCGCGGTTATCAAACTCCAGCTTTTGTGGATCCGTCGATACTCCGAGATGACCGATACTCGAAGAAAAGGTCACCACGATAGATCGATCCGGGTCCTTATACTGCAAGCCTCCGCTGAATGTTTTCGCCATGTTGTACGACCGTTTGTGATAAACCTTCAAAAAAACGGTCTCGTCGTGCTGCGACAGAGAGTTCCCTACAAAAGTTGCGTTGCGAAATTCGGGATCGTCGTACACGCTGGTCATGACGTAAAGTTCGGTGGGCGGACCGCTCTGAATATCGAGACTCATGTTTCAAGTGGAGATCACGACAGACGGGGGTGACTATGTATATTCGATCGACGTCCGTTCGCAAAGTCGAACCTTGGACACAACCGCGAAATACGCGTATAAATACACATTTGTATCTCACGGTCAGAAAAGTCAAAAACATGTCACTGTTTCTAGAACATGACAGTACCCAGAACGAGATTGCTGTTGAAAATGCTTCAGTGTATTTAGGTGTCGAGTCGGCACATCCCATCATACTGAATGTCTTACTCAATAAGAAAGTAAGGGACAATCCCGACTACAAGACGTGTTGTATACTGGGAACCCTGAACGTTCATTTTGCAGGGAAACAATCCATTTCTCCAAGCGCAGACGAGTATGTGTACTGGCCCGTGGTGGCCAACGTGAAAGAGGGTAAATTGGAAGTGCCGCCCGGAGGACTCGACATTCTGCATGAGGGTACTATGGAGCGCTTGAATTACATCGTACAAGCGTCGAACAGTTGCAGGATCGACGCGCTGAGCGTCGATGGATGTGATCGAGCGATGCATCTAGCTTTACAAAAACAGATCTTAGAAGAAAATAATTCGTACCGAAAACTGTTCGAATTGGTTCGGCATGAGATACTACCGCAGACACCTCTTTACATACTGACCGGTGCTATTCATTTTGCTTGACAGTGAGGAATATGCCTCGAAGCTGTGTCGGATGCTGCTACGCGCAGTTTTTGCGCGGTGTGTGAAGTGTTCACAATCTAATCGGTCTCCTTGCACGATTTTACCAGATAGAGTTGCTAGTGCGATCTTGAAAAGATTTTTGATCAAGCCTTGTAAAAACAATCTGTCGAGTACTTAGACATTGCACGCGAGGAGTGTTCGTGGTCAGTCGCAGCCGCGTTTGATGGCGCACGTCAACAAAAAACCGCGTCCGCGAAGTGCCCCCAATGTGCACGCCCGGCCACTAGCTCTCACCGATTGACGCGAAGGCGCAAACGTGCGTACGCGGATTATATATACGTAGAGGTATTCCACGAGCAAGTTCCGGGTAAACACGCGACCCGAGCGCGTCGCGACGGAAGCGCATCGGTGCGTCTATCGGTCGGGATGAGCGTCGCTTCACCGGAAGCACAGTCTTGGGAAAGTGAACCAATCGAGGAAACAGTCCCGCGTGCGCTGCACTTTGAGTCCGAAGTCCCGCTATACGCGAACCCTGAGCACGTCAGATTTGTGCAGGATGTACAAAACGACGAAATATTCGATGTTTCCCTCGTGGTACCCTCTAATATAAATCAAGACGACCTAGCCGTTCACACTCACCTCGAGGCGCGCGTACCAGCGCGCGACGGTGATGCGGTCCGTAACTCCGACGTGTGCCGCAGCGTATTCGGACGAACTCCAGCGGAAGTGACGACCGAGAGGAAAGAGTATCCGCACGTGCTGTACGCGATCGTGGGGAAATCGTACACGTACCCAAATTATTTTCGATACGCGTATTTCGTTCATGTGTGGGGCGTGGACTTGAGCTCTCGCAACACGCCCGACTACGCCACCTACGTCCGCGACGAAGTACTACAGACCGCGCTATACACCAAGCGATACGTCCACCTGTTTTTGCTGATATTTGAGAGCGTGCGCAAAATCAGTCAAGAAGAGGACACGCACGTCACGGTACTGTGCCCGGCGATCGGTCTGAGCGACACCATGGAGCAGTATCAGTCGGCGTGCAACTGCTTCGTGCAAGCCGTCTTGTGGACCGCACCCATGTACCTGTCAATCGCTCGTCACAAGTTTATGTTCTGCGGCGTCGACGATCATCTAAAATCGCGCTTAGATCATATCCCCGGGGTGCAAACGACCATCCTGCCCGTTCACGATATGCCCGTGGAGTCCGATTCCGTGAGGGTGATCGTCAACGAGTGGGACGACGGCTCGTTCATACACGACCGCAGCGACGATATCGCCGAAGTGGGCGTTCTGGAAGAGCCGCGCAGACCACCGGAAAGCTTCGTCCCGCACAACCTCTTCTTCAACCCATCTTTGAGGGATGCAACAACCTGGCATCGCGTGAGGCTCACTTCCTTCATCACGCTGCAGGATCGAACGAAAGAGGTGACTCTTTCCCTTACCGATCCAGAGTTTACGGAATGGGCGGTATACCACGAGGTCAAGTTGGAAAACCTTGAGTGGAAAGACTTGGAACTTCTGACCTGGTACCTCTTGAACAAAACCAAGTCGAACGTCGTTAATCTCAAACTGGATAGCGCGGGAAACATTTGGACCGATACCCACGTTCGAAAGAGTCCGGACGGTCTTATTCTACATCACGACGCGAAAGACATACGCGTGGATGTCACAACACGTTCACAGACAACGCTCATAGAGGACGTCCAGGCTGACATAATTCGGTGCGAGGATCTTTCCGGCGCGTCGAAAAAAATAGAAAACGACCTCCGAAAGCTTCTCGCGCCCGACGCGGAATGGAGGCAGACGTGGATTCGAAAGCATATTGTGGATTTTGTCGACAACTCCGAGCAGACGCTGGATAAGTACGTGTCATCCGTCATGTGGTTCATCGATTTCCTGATCCAGCTGCAATTGTTCGTCTACGGTGCGTTCGCGGACGACACGCGCCGAGAGGCCCGAGCAAAAGTTCTGTATGAAAAAATGAAAGATTGTCCGTACTACATCCGCGCTTATCCACTAATCCGAGTTGAAATGTTCGCCGCGCGCTCTTTCTTGCACGAGTACTTCACCGAAAACCTCGACACGGCCTACCAAGATACCCTTTCGAGCCTGCACAAAGCTTTGTGTAAACAGAACGTGTTGGACTCCCAATTGATTCAGATGAGTTACTTGGATACTATTTCCAGCGCCGACCCGCCCGATCACGAGTTCAAGTGGAAAGTAAGGGGGGATCTGGAAAAGGAGATGATGATACAAAGCTTGTCCCCCTCCATGCAAAGCGACTGGAACTCGTTTCTCGAAACATGCGACCATTTTTACGTACGGAACGACCTCTTCGGTTTCCAGAATCAAGTCGTGTACGATATGGTAGGAACCGAACTCAATTTGGTAGATACTCTGCACAAACTGATGGATTCGGAGCATAGGGGAATGGGCGCACCTCTGGTGCTTCCCTAGGTATCCGAGAGGAACTCGATTGAAGACGGTCTTCCATATCAAAAAGCGACGCTACGTTCAGTACGCGATGGACCCTTTAACGCCGAACTTAGACTTCTTTCACGCAAGTATGTATATATACGCGCAAGCGTACCATGTACGAATTTCTTTTGACGGTAATCATTTTAATCGCTCGAAACAACCGAATGATGTTTGCGAGTTGAACGGTACGCGCACCCGCGCGAATTATCAAAGGGAACGCGCACCCGTGTCACCGCTCTGGTCACAGCTTTAGGTTCATACGCGCTTCGTTCAGAGGGCAACCCTTCCCGTCGATGCGCGACGACACGTCGAATTGACATCGATTTAGCGTGACGGTCTGCGGCGTGCAAGGATGTGGTGCGCAAATTTCACGACGGTCGTAAGGAAATATGTTCTCTCGTTATCGGTATCCAACCTCGAGGACGACGTCCTACCGCGGTCCACAGGTGCAAAGTACGGCGCGAGCCTCCAACGATCCTTGCCACTCGCTAGACCTCGAATAGTCGTCTTGCACGACAATGATCGCTCAAACGCGCCAGAACGCTCCCTCTCCGCAAACGATCTGAACTCGGCGCAGCGAGATCAAGGAACGCAGAGGTCCATCAAATTCATACAGAGCATGATAGAAAAAGATATCTACAATTTCCTTCACGTGGATTGCGGCAATACATTCCGATTTAGGGAAGCTCTTACGCGCAGAAAACTTATTTTGATGAGCACTTTGAAAATCAAGGACTACGAAGGTGTTATGCGAAAGGATACTAAACAGCTTATACAAGAGTGGCTGCTAAGGGTCCTCGAAAGCGTCCCTTGTCTACGAGAAGGTCTCCTCATTTGGGCTTTTCTGATTATCAAATTCTTAAAAATAGAGTGCGAACGTATGTCTCAAATTTGCAATCTCAGAGCGCACGGTCGAAACCAAAATCGCATCGACGATCGGGCGGTCTTTCGAGCGGTTTCCGTGGATAAAAACTTTTTTTTTTAAAGCATTTCAAGATCAAATGGTCGTGCTTCAAAAATGAGCGGGAGCGCTGTCGAATGATCTTAAGTTTCATCGACACTTTCATCGAAATTCTCACCCTCTTTAGGCGTCACTGCCCCGCGAAATCGACCGTCGTAGAGATTGTTGTCGAAAAGTGCTCCGTATGTATAACCCAGGACAACAACGACCACGTTCGGCTGTATCGCAAAAACGACTCGGGTGTCGCGGGTGACTTGATCATAAACCTGGATATTTTCGAGGCCACTCGATTTTTTTGTCGATCCGAAACGCAATTTGCGGAGTGCGAGTCCGTGAAGACAACGTGCAATGACCTGTACGACAACATCTTCTCGTCGACGTTCCCCTTCTTCGACTACCGAATGCAGCTGAGATTGTGCGGTGTCTGTTGCGTAATGTGCGTAGAGGACGCCGAGTGTGTCGACTGTCTCAAATGTATCGACTGGGTGAAAGTGGAATCAACGACGGAGGAGTCCACACTTACGATCGCAGATAAATGATGCGTCGGATGTTTTTTCTCGTTATCCCGATTGCATAATTGGCGATGTAGTGCAAGTATGGCTTCCGCATCTGATTGACATCGAACTTTGATAAATCACGTACTTATGCGTGTCACCGAGTACGTATAAATACGCGTTTCTGATGCCGTGTAGGCCGACGAAAGATCATCCGCATCCTAAGCCGACAACAAGACATTGCACTAAGGAAATTGACATCCACACGCAAGGAGCGCAACTAAGTTGTGATGGACCGTGTCGTCAGCTAATCTCAGACTCAAAGGGTGATTCGCTCTTGCTCACGCGTCGTCAGATAGAATCCGCCCTCTTTCTAGGACCGTCCAAGTATGCCGTTGCTGCACGTAAAACAGAGCAACCTATATTCCACGGTGAACCAAATTTATTCCACAGATTCGATTCTTTCCTTCTTTATAGAGCACAGCAAACCGTTAAAAGATGACGAAAGTCTCAACAAGACACGAGCAATAAGCAGCTACTTGGATTTAATACTAGCGTATCGCAAACAATCCGGTGTGGTGCCTTGGTTTGTAAAAGAAACGAATGATACGACCCACTTTCACGTACTTAAAAAACTCGTGTCTAAGGTACTGCCTTCACCGAACCCGCTATCGCGCAACGCAATGTGACGTGCTCGTTCAGCTCCACGCAAGCGAAGCCTAAAGACCCACATGTACCACTTCAAACCTTTTTGCAGGAAACCACCGTGAGAAGAAATCTCGAATACGTCACGGACTTCTTGAAATTGATTTCCGACGAGAGAAATTCAAGTTCCGTCTGGTTCATCGAAACAACCGACGCAACCAACGAAGAGTTCGAGAAAGATATCGAAAGACTCGTCGATCATTACAACAAACTGAACATATCCTTCAGAATCCAAGGAGAGACGAGTATCGGATCGGACATCGTCTTGAACATCGAAGCCGACGAGGAAGAATTTGAACAAGTTATCATCGCCTTTAACAACGACATTTTGCAGT